>VXAC01004729.1:1997406-2099706 GCA_013399225.1 Rhipidura dahli | reverse complement strand
GGGGGGGAAAGCAACACGCACACTAAAAAAAGCCCGTTCTAGAGAGAAAAATCAAAAATAGCCACAAGAGCATTGAAAGTTGCTCGCTTAGTGATTTGCATTATAACGCTGCCGCTGCTGCCTGGCTCCTCGAACAGCGTGCCTAAGGAACATGCAAGATGGGAGAGGGGGAGCTATATACTTTTCCTGTGATCTCTCTTTCTTTAAAAAAACCCAAAACCCAACCAATCACACCCCGCACACTCCACTCCTTTGATAGAGAGGTGGCTCCAGGTGGTGGTTTTGCAGTTCCAAGTGGAGTTTTCTGGGGAAAAGGGTGTGTGTACAGGACCCATGAGAGTGCTCCTCTGGCGTTTTGGGCCCTCGAGTTTGGCAGCCCGGGGAGAGGGGGCAGCGGGCGCTGATGCCCGGCCGGAGGGATGCCAGGGAGTGCCCGGCGGCAGCGAACGCGAGCAGCGCCCTATCCCGGGGCACTGGGAGCGCGGAAGGCCCCCGCCTGCTTCCCTTCGCTCCTCCCGCCGTGCCATTCGAGATCAGTGATAAATGGCTCTGTTTTCGGGAGGAAAAAAAAATTAAAAAGAAGAAAAAAGACTGGTTAAACCCTAACTTTTATTTATCAACGGTTCATGCCCTGATTAAAAAACTAGCACCAAATCTTAACCCAGATTATGCAGTTAAATGTATCGAGCCGGAGGCAGCGTGGCTGTTTGCCAGACCTATGATCCATTAACCACTTTAGCTCATTGTTGGCAGGCAACAATAGCACGCGATTAAATTCTTACATTTTAAAGACAAGACATTTTCTTTTCGTAGTAAACTCCCCTCTCCTACGTTGCAGTTAAAAATAGGGTATCAACAGTAAAAATTATAAGAAAGAAATAATACTGTGAATTCTTAGCTACTTTATTTTCGTTTTATGGGCAAAACCATTTTACTATGCTTAAGGCAATATGTATAAAGGTGGACAGATTCATATTAAAAATTCTTATTTTATAAGAATGATTTTGCATAATTTTACCTTCACAACTGGATTAAATACTGCTCAGACTGTCTGGCATTCAAAGTTTTAGTTCCAGTTCTTTTTACAGTGAGAAACCAAGCAAAGCCCTACATAATCAAAATAAGTGTATGAAAATAGGATATACAGGGCCTTTTTTCCCCTTTCATGTGTTATAAATATATATACACATATATGACTTTTAATCTAAAACCATTCTCTGTGAAGCTATATATCCATACATGAATGTTTGGGCATGTCTACATGCTCTCTCTCTATAAAATTATTATATAAATATGATATTTCAAAATAGTTTGCAAATAAGAATAAAAAAGAGACAAAGCTAAAAACACAATTCAGCCTACTGTGGAGTGCTATAAAAAGGTGCTACCACTTGGAGGAGAAGTCATAGAATCACTGGTACAGAAAGAATATGAAAGTTATATCTTACACCTTATTCTTTACACAAACAAGTAATAGAAATACATCTGTGAAAATAAAAGGAAGCATACAATGTCTTCTGCGTTTCTCTTTTTTGTGTAGGACATGAGGCTGTGGGCCTAACAGCCAAAATATTTGTTTTGGAAAGTCTGCCTTCAGAGAAGTTGTATCTGTCACTGCTAAATCAAGCTATCTCTCTTGAGTGTGGAGGACAAATAGCATGTGCAAAAGGGGTGACTGATCCCATGAGGATCTAGGGAAAAAGAATCATAAATGTGATGGGGATGGCGAGTAGGGCTGGCTGAGTGACAACAGTGAATTCAAGAAGCTTGTATGCTACAGAAGTAGCTGGTCCTGTAAACAAATGCAATTTGATATGGAGGAGGTAGCAGGAAAGAAGACATTTATTCCTTTTGCCATGGTCAGGCTGTGCTGTAAAACACATCCTACAGCTCATTAGAGAATGAAGAGTGTAACACCTACATCCTCTCAAGACCTTCACACATTGTTTCTAAATCCTCTGTGGTTTAGGAAAAGTCCTCTCAAAACCTCCAAATCTGAGACTCTGGGAATTGCTAAAAGATCTAAATTCATAGGACACACCCTCCTGAGGAAAGTTTTAGTGGTGTTTTTTTTTTCCCTTACCAAGCTCTTCAGACATAGTCAGCTGGCAGCATGCTGTCCTAGCCCAAAGAGAAAGGCCCAAGACTCTTCACTGGCTATTTAATCCAAGACAATGTAGTCTTGATCCCATTTTCATTAAGATCAGTAATAAAATTAAGAAGTGACTGCTACACTGGCAGAAAGTTTTGAGTGTGTGAGACTGCCTGGTTTCAAGAGCAGAAGTTAGGGACGGGAAAGAGATATAAATCTACACTGTAGTGTTAAATTTAGGCTATATTTCCGCCTGTTGCAGCAAGAGTCTTCATTAATGAATGAATGATTATTGCTACTGTGGATTATATGTTAAATGATTGAAAGCAGATATATTTTAGCTGGTTACTTTTTCTCTCTGTTTTCTTCACTAAATCCAAAATGGTTTCTCCTTACTTAAGAGCAGTCTGCTGTAGCATGGGAGAGGTATAAGGAATCACACATACTGGTCCATCTTTGCATATGTTGTGTAGGGTAATCACATTGACATTAGCTGATGTAAAACTGTGAAGTTTCTGTCTATCCAAAATTCCCAGCTTTCATGTGGTATAAAAGTAAAAGATACTTGGTAGCTATAATTTTAAGGAAATAGAAAAGTGAGAACTCTGTTTTTAATAAAGTTCTGTTTGCTTCTTTTGCATCTTTTTCTACTGCAAAGCCTATTATCCAACAGCTTTATAGTATTCATTTTCAGTACTGTATCTTAAAGAAGTACATACCATTTATCAAAAACAGGAACTGATTATAAATAACAGGCAAAACTTGTTCTCTGAAAAATTAAATAAAAATGGCAAGATTGAAATGCTCAGCCTTTATTACACTTGCTGTATGGCTGCATTGGTTTGCAACCTTATTAACAACTTGGAACCAAGTGAGGTTTTGACACTCAAGAGGATTTTCTGAGAAAGTCAAAATGACTCAGAAAATGCTGCAGATTGGTACAGGATGTCTACTCTTCTCTATATAACATTATGGAACCAAGATTTTTAGTTTAAATTTCGAGTTTCACTAATAGATCTGGAAATTGGACAAGAGTGTTACTTTACTTTTTAAACATTGAGTCTGTCATAAATGTATGTTTTATGTAATTGTCTCCCAAATTTTCAAACTTGCATTCTGTTCCATGTGAAGTGTCATATGCCAACTCTTTCTTAACTTATGGCAGGTTGACCTACTTTTTGAAAAAAAAAATTGTACTTTTCAAGAACTTTGTAAAAATTTAAGGTGTTTAAGAATTTTCTAGGATTATGTAAACTTGTGCATTAAAATAATAGATTTCTTAAAGATTATAACCAATGCATATCTATTAGGCTGGAATTTGCCTTCATAACCCATTAAAACCACGCTTCACTGAATCAGTAAATACTATATGTTTGAGCTGTCTGCATATTATTGACTTTCCTGGTTTCTGCAAAGCATTACATCAGAAGTCCCTTCCCCCCTTTGTTTTCATACCAGAAAAATCAATTCAAATCTTAGATATACAAAGCAACAAAGGTAATCTAACCTTGATATATTTCAGAATTTATACAATCTCCTTCTTTATTTTGTTGAAGCTCTGCTTTGCAGGCTTATCTTCAGCACCTGAGAGTTTTGACAACTCTTTCTGAATATATAGGAAAACATACTAAACAATAATAAGCTGAGAAGCAGCTTACTTAAAATCGTAGGAGAATGTGACTAGCATGTCAAGGAGAGACTTTCATTTTGGGGAAAAAAAATCAAAGATATTAGGCTTAGAATCAAATTCTGCCTTCAAATGTCCACGCATGACTCTCTTTAGGAAGAAAAAAAGATTATATTCAAAGGCATAACATTAATTTTAATAGAAGATCTACGGATATGTGCAGCGATATTTGGTCATTGGGCACCTACACCAGTCATAATTTTCACAGAGGTTGACGATGGTTTTTCTACTCTATTCAGTTCAAAACTAACATACAGGGCCTACTGACTCTTGTTTTCCATTCAGATAAGTATTGACAAAACAGCTGAGGTTTGCACATAAGAGGAATAATTCTAAACTATTTTACTGCTCATTCCATGTTTCTTCCTGATACTTACAATGCTTTCAGCTTACTATAAGTTTGCTAAACTTCAGTGATTCAACCTGAAATTCTGTGTGTTGAAGTTCCATCTCAGCCTACATGTTTTTAGCATAACCAACCAAAATAGCTCAGCTATACCTGAGAATGAGATTGAGGGACAATATTTTGTTTTATTTCATGCTAATATAGTCATTGTAAGGCTTATTTTTTTAAAGAACTCTAGCACCTTCAGCACCTAATGGAGAAGAGAATTACAGGTTGGTAGGTTTTAGTTGAGGATGACTTGTTATCTCCATGAAAATTCATTTACATTTTTCCAGTTCATGAACATTTGGAAGCTCATTTGACACATCAAATAGCAGTTTGTTAGAGTTATGCAATTAAATGCATATGTTTAGCTAGGTACAGCCAGTAGTGGCCTGGAATTGTCTCTCCCAGTGCTGTTGTTCTTAAGCAAGAGGATCTGTTTTTCCTTTGTTCTTCATTTTGTTTAGAGCCCAAGCTGCACTGAAAGCTGTTTCAGTTGAGTGCTGGAATGCAAGAAGTTGTCCCTGGATTTCTTGGGACGGGGAAGCAGGCAAGGATGAAGTGCCAGGGATTTCAATGGCAAAAAGTATGGGAGAAAGCTCTGAGATATGGGGGCAATTGGTAAGGAAGAGACTGAATTCAGATGACTAACTGCTAGGTGCAGAAAAGGAGCATGGGAAGAGACAAGGGATCTGCCTGTGTGGCAGTCAGATGGGAAAACTATGTGAGAAGCTTATAATTTTGGATATGCTGATAAGGAAAAAGAAGAAATCAAAATACTGAAGACCGTAGCTGGCTAAGTGAAAAGTCAGGTGGAAACAAGCCAGTGAAGGTGTGAAGATGTGAATGAAGTCACAGAAGTGGGGGAGAGAGAGAGACAGAGAACAGGAATAAGACATAAAAGCAGAAAAAGAGGCAGAAAAGTCTGTAGTACTGGAGCATACTGCCATGCAGATCTTGGAAATGAACCAACCATCCCAAACCTCAGCATTTCACTGTTATCAATAAATATCTGTGAAACCTGTTGGCAAAGTGCTCCTCACTCTCCTCTGGTGCTGCTCCACATGAGGGGTGACCATCTGTTGCCATTGTCAAGCCTGACAGTAGCTCTACAGGCAGAAACACACCCCGCAGGGCTAACTTCCCAATCTCAGTGATGAATCTTGCTGGTATCAGGCCACTTTTTGAGATACTTTTGTTCATTCTTCTTTGAAGAATAGAAAAGACACAGAAAATGGAAAGGAAGAGAAAGACAAGAAGGAAAATTAAAGGGAAGAAGGGAACTCTTTAAGTCTTATCACAGTAAAATTCTGCTGTCACATATTAGGCAACATTAGAACTAAGGTTGCCTTTACTAACTCTACTCAACTTCTTCCCTACTTGTGGATATACATTATAACACAGTATAAAACCGCAAAAATTATATATACTGTTTTTTCTTTCGTCAACACTGGACATCACTGCACAAGATGAGTCCTGTTAATGACTAAGCAGGTGTATAATGCTTATTTTATTTTTATTGGCCTTTGGGCAGATCAGACACATTTGCCAATTTATTTAAGCTCTACTGAGAAAAAATACTAATTGCCTTTTCAGAGGATTTTCTCTGAGACCAGTCAATATGACATCTGCATACCTCACAAATTATTAAATTACTTTCACAGTGCTTCCACCATTCCCATTGCACAGATGAGAACTGAGACATAACCAATTAAAGCCTGAGTATCCACCATTCTTTAGTGCAAGCATAAATTATCTAGAAATTTTCATTTTACTCTTTGACAGGTTATTGTGTGCTCACTTCAGCAGAGAGGGGAGAACTTCTACAAATGAGACCCAGGCTTTTAAGAGGGGCACTCAAAACCAAAATACTCATAACTTTTGAGAAGTAGGTGACCAGTTGATTTGTAGTGAATTTTCTCTCTTATGGCTACAATTTTGTAGCACTGCAAGGGGGTAATATCCCCCATTTCTTGTCACCATTCAAATGGTTTAAGAATGAAACATTAATTGAAATGCATACTGAATGGCTATGCTCTAAAAATAGTAATAGTATAAAAGGCAGTGAGAACGAAGATGACAGAGTTGTTATAAAATTCATCCCACTTTACTCCCAGAGGTGATGATGAGAGGTCCTGCAGAAACAAAAGATATTTTCACAATCTGTGCAAACTACACTGGAATCCACTGATGCTTTAGACTGACGTCATAACTGAGTGTACGTTCTTCAAGCATAGTGAAACTCTAAATCCTAGAATAATCGGCTACTGAAAACTTTGCTGAAAATTTATTTTTGAGCCAAACTGGAAAAGTTTGTCTACTGTCTAGTAGTGCCTGTAAAATTTCCAGCTTTGAAATTGACAGCCTGCTTTTGGTGCTGTCATCTCATTTTTTTGAACACTTAAGATATTGCACTTATAGGAGGAGAAAGGATGCAAGCAGAACTAGAGGAGAGGGAAATTGTTTGGTATTGGTGGGGGCGGGAAACATTTCCTTTGCTCTAGACATTTTCCAACAACAGCAATGCCAGGATAACCTTTCCTGTTTTCTGGTTTGGAACAAGCATTGAAGAAAAAGTAATATATGACCATTTCTTCCTTTATTGTCCACAGTAAGAAACTTCTCTTGCTAAATTATGTCTTCAGGGAATTTCAGTGGGACATGAAATGCTACAGTTATTTTCATACCCATTATTGAAGGAACCTGGAAACCAAATCCCTTTACCTTAACAAGGATTAACTGATACACAATAGGAAGGGGGAATAAATCTCTTTGCTAAAACCCGCATGTGGGGACTTCTATTTGTGTGAGATTTTGTAAAAGTCACCCAGTGACTATTTCCTCTGGGTTGGTATCTTTTTGGTTAAGATCCTTGTGCAAAGCATTTGTATAGGGCTGTGTCACTGGATATTTTCTTCTTGCCTGGGTAACTCATGGCTGGGATTCTGCCTCGCCCAGCACGGGCGATATCGGTCTGGTGGAGACAGAGCAGAGTTCTGATCCCTGGTAGAGACACCTGGGAGCTCCGTTTAGGCAAACAGCGACAGCCATGGCAAAGGCAGAAGGAACGGTCCACTCTGAGCCTGGATATTAAACTGTTTATTTCCTTCGTGGAAGAAAAGACACAACAAGCGTGCAAAGCCACACCCGAGCTCAGAATGGAGCCTGGCACCTCCCGCGTGCCCTTTTTGTCCCAGCCAGGAGAGGGGTGGGACGAGGTGGATGAATGGATCAGTGGGTGATGAGCAGTGACACACAACCAATGGGGAGAGCCAGGGAGGAGCCAGGTGAACAGACCAGCTGCAGAACAGGGATACCTGGGAACTCCTTGGACCTGATGCACAGCAAACTAACCTCATGAACAGGCATTTGGGAACCAGGGAAAGTCCAGAAAGAGAGGAGGAGGTGCTGTGGGGGCAACACTCAGTGGGAGGTGATTTAAGCCATGACCCTGCTTCCAGAATCCAGGTCCTGGGGCATGGCAGTCCGCTCACTGGCTGTCACTCGGTTCACCAGTGGGCTGGGTCACTGCAAGAGATTTGCTTTGCTAGATAAACAACCGTCTGACTAATCTGTAATCCAAAGCCAGGTTAGTTAAGGCCTGGCTTGTGGAGAATAAAGTTGAAAGCTTTGGTTTTTTTCACAATGTCTGTAACCATCAGCAGTTTTTTAAGTTGCCAGTTCTTTTGAAGCCATACTATAGATTGTTACTCTGAACTTTGGTCCAGGTGACTACTTGAATCCACAGATCTTATTCACAGTGTAGAGGTGCTGCAGAGATGAGGCCTCTTCTCCTCAGAATGCAGAAAATCCATCATGCACATCTAGGCACTCTCTCCTTGCTGATGCGTTTTCCTCCTTGAACTGTTGATCCACAACAAGGTTTGGACAATGGAAACAGCTTTATTCCTTTAATTCAGACTCTAGGTTTTTTGGAAAAAATCCAGTAAGTATATACAAGTATATATTGAATGATGTATTTCAAGTACTGTCTGTGAGCTTGACTGTTTACATTTACCGACATACATAACAGATTTCTTTGGGAACAAAACCAAACACTTAAAATCACATGCTTAGTAAATTTAAATTTCATGATACATGTAGCTGACAAAACTAGAGAGAGATAAGTGGCAACTGTATTGCAGGTGACATCCCACATATTAGACAAAGTCCTTCTAGGGACTTCCATATTTAGAAGCTGATGTACAAAGTAATTTTAATCTTTCAGGTCCAGCTTTGGTAATCTGATATTTCCTTTTGTTCTATTTTTTCATAAGAGACACACATCGATAAATATATGGGTTCTGTCTCTATACATTTAGATATTAGAGAACTGTAGTGACACTTTCAGAGTCACTTAGAAGTACTGATCCACCTGAAATCTTGTGGTGAGAGTAGAAGGGATGTGTGTCATGTATCCCATTTCCCCCCTTGCTCAAGCATATGCCAAATAATCCCATTCATAAGGGGCTACAAGTACCTCTTTCAAAAACTTTCTTCCTATGTAATATAACTGAAAAAAACACTGCAAAATTTGCTTGGTGTAATGGCTAGAAGCTTTTTCAATTTCCACTTCAGCAAATTTATATCCACCTAGAATGTTCTCTGTTTCAGTATTATGATTTAATGAGCTCTTTCTTCTTTATCCACTGACATATTTATGGAGCTCAATCAGCTCCCTATCTGCTTCATTTTTCTATGTATTTTCCTACCAGAAAAACAGTTTCAGGGTCATCCCTAAAATTGGTCCTTTTCTCCTGTTTCCTTCCACGACCTTCTTTCTAAGTTTTCTCTTTCAAGGTTACCTTCCTGACTAGAAATCTCAATTCTGTATTGCAGTTGAGGTATACCTAGGGCCTAGTGCAATGATACCAGTGCTTGCCTGTCACTGACAGATTCACCTTTTGCAATATGTTTTCAGTTTCTGTTTGAGATTTTTATGCTGCATCACACTGTCAGTTCATTCATTGAGCAACTGGCTGTCACATCCCATTTCTACAAAACATTTCCATCTGATAAGCCTCCAGCATACCAGAAAACTTTTTATTATTAGCTCTATGTGCATGACCTTGCATTTCAATCTACTCCTATCTCTGTTCATCCACGTCTTTTGGTATTCATTTCTGATCTCCTCTGTCCTACCTTCCACATGCATGGTTTATCATTACAGACCTAAACCTGTGCCTGATGGAAAGCAATAAACCAGAGGAGTTCCTGGAGTGTATTCTGCAGAACTTGACTAGAACCACCTTGATACTACTGTCCGAAACCTTTGTATGCTGCTATCCCTGAAAATGCATCTTTGCCAATTTTACAATTTCTATCTTAATTGTAATCCTTTTCCCAGATATATTAATAGGATATCATGTGCTACAATTTCAAATACACTTAGCCAATGACTTAGTAGGAAAATCCATTACAATATCTGGGGAAAAAAAAGTTACCTTATCAAATAAATATGTGGATAAAGAAAAAAATCTCATAGTAGTTATTTAGAAGGGATGGTTGTCACATTGCTTTTATTGCCATGAGAATGATTTTTCAGCTGCTTGAAAAAAACCCAACAAATAAACCACCAAACCTATTTGTGGCTGCTTAAATATTCCAACAAAACTCTACTATTTGGATGCTAGAATAGGTAAATACTAAATAATAAATGGAATTTTATGAAATCAAGGTGATCTATTCTAGTTTTCTGTCTGTGAATGACTGACTGTAGCTTTCTCAAAAACTTACCTTTGGAGCTGAACTTTTCAATGAGTTAGGTGACCCCATGGTCTTTCACTGAAATCCAAGGGTGATTTTCTCTCTGATTGCATTAGAATCAAAATCAATTATCAGAAGTAAGTAAGGCACATTTTGAAAAAGTGACCAAATCAAAGCATGTCTCATCATAAGAGAGAGATAGTAGTCCAGGAAAGGATTAATTTCTGCAGGCATTTAATAAAAAGACCAATTGACTCTTGTTTTGTTTTGAAGAGCTCTAAGGCAGTCATGACACAAAGAATAAAGCAAAAGTCATAAAATTAGGTCCAATAATTGGTCTACAATATGCAGTAACATCATAAATATTCTCTGAAGTCCTGTGAACAGGATTACTGTAGCAGATAGTGATTATACAATGTTCATATAAGGTCTTTTCCCCAGTTAATTATGCATCTCAGAACACACTTTTCCTGTAAAAAAGGGTATATGTTTTTTCCTACCCATTTCCATTATGTTTTCTGTCAACGTAATTCATATATCTGTATTTCACTTGTGGCTGTTCATATATATTGCACAGAGTTTGAAATGGATTATTAAAACATTCATGTACTTTGTATAATTTCTATTGTACACAGCTGCTTGAACTGGCAGCATTTCCAAATCTTGAAGTGTTTTCTTTTTTCCACAGCCCAAGATCTCTTTTTTAGCTTTATATATATATATTTCCCACAGAGAAACAAATGTTCTCATATTCAGGCTAAATAAGCCTTTTAGCAGGCATAGCTTTTGATATTCTTGTCAGAGCAAAATTAGATGTTAATCCAGTGCCAAACAGAGTTTACAAGAAATAAATTCAGACACCAGGTTGCAAAGTGCTTTTAAGTACTCCTGCACTGTTTCTTTACAGAGATTGGTATCTTAACAGTTTTCTGAAGGGGAAGGGCTATAGAATGCACTGTGGAAATATGGAGAATATTTCTTCCTTGTTAATTTATTATGGTGAATTGACATAATGAAGGATGACAAATAGATCTTTTCTTTTTCATCCACACAGCACTTCCCATTAAAATGTGAATATTTTCTGTATGAGCATCAAGAGTAACACATTTAATTACACGGATGCCGTGCGTCATATGTTGAGAATGTAATATGAAGAGCAACAGAAAATGTACTGCAGAATAAAGCATTAAAGGGGCCCACACTTTAAAAGCAAGCCTCTGGGGTGTTTGAAATGACTGAGAAAAATAACATTTTTTCTTCTAAAAGGTGGAAAAATTAGATAAAGCCTTTGTCTTGAGCTTGTCTTCTATCCCTTAGGATTGAACTTTTTGCTGTCATTACAGATTAGAGATTGGAATGCTGAAATATCCATACCTAATATTTAACCATAATATATTCTGTGTAATGTAACAGTATATAAAAATACTTTGTTGATAATATATGTAGGCTGTTCATTGTTCTCAATGTGCATATCAAATGTTCCCACACTTTAGTAAAGATATAGTAAAATGCATCAATTCAAATCTTTACTGAATTTGATGAAAGTAAAATAGACATGAATTTAGCCTTGCTTACTTTAATTCCTGTCTAGAAGCTCACTATGAAACTTCATAATTTGCCATGTTACTTGTTTTAAAGAAAAGTGACAGCCATTAGCACTGCTCATTCAGTAAAGAAACAGGTTCATATTAATAAATTATAGAAAAAGCAAGCACAGTTTTTCCATGCTATATGCACTTATAGATATTTGATATCTTTTTTGATATCTGTCTTTTATCAGCAAGCCAAGTAAAAATAGATTCAAAATATAGGGAAGATTTCAATAGTTAAAGCACAGTTAGTAGTGTTAAATATAACCTTTTTTATTTGATTTCATTAAGCATGCTACAATTTTTATTGGTTTTTTATAGTAATTTTTATTTATGCCCAACTGGAAATGATAATTGCCATACATAATGCAATAAAACTAAATCTCTATGAACTTTAATATAAATGCAGTATTGAAAAAACCCAAAAAATAAATTAAATGTCCTCCTCATCTGAAGTTCATATGCTTATGCATGACAGCATTTCCATATGTTTCAAATTTTTCCTTGTTTTTCTTTATATATCAAAGAATAAGAAAACAAAATTGGTTGCTTGTGTGGTTGGCTAGTTTTCTTCCTTACCTAAGCAAAGGTTTTTGTAAAGGACTCTGGGACTTCAGGAAACACACCTACCTTTGGCTTACTGAGCTCACTGAAGAGCCACTGAGTCTACGATTCTCTTAGGCCATTTTTTTGTAGAGAAATTTTGGTGGGATGCATGGAGCATTATTAATCTATTTTTTTTAGTGGAGAATTTTTGCCCCAGATTCAGGAGTTTTTTTTTCTTCCACATTATTTCTATCTATTATGTTTTGCTTCACTGACAAGGGAAGAGCAGCTGTATTGCAGTGACAACATCACAAACATAAGAGCCCAACTTTCATTGCTGCCTTAATCTAAACAGATGTGTTCACAGGTCTTGCTAACAGCCTGATTTGTAACTGAAAGCATTTTCTTTTCCATCATATTCCTTCCCTCTGTTTTGTCTTGTTTAAAGACTCTCATAATTGTAAGGTTTATAGGGCTACTACTACTTCACAGACTAGTTAGCTTCAATGAAACCAAAGATAACATGACAACACTCACAAACCAGAGTCATTTAAATACCTTTTTTTTTCTCCTTGTGTGCACAAGCTTACACAGGATTTAAAGCACTACCTGGATGCCTGTCTTGCAAGTGCACAAACACCCAAAGTGCTTTATTTTATATAATAAAATTACCTCTTCTCAAAGAATCAAGCTGTTAGAAGGCTTTACTATCCCATCAGAATCCACTGGCACAGAAGTTTATCAGAGTGTGGAAGGTTTGGCTTAGCAAAAATAAAGTAATTTAATAGGTCTAAAGGCTCTGTTTTCTTCTGGCAGTGATTTCACTTTCTTTGCAGAAAGCAATATTTTTCTATTTTATTGTTTAGGGTCCTACATTTAAAGTGCTTTGTCATGCATGTCTGCTATAAGAACTCTGTTTTGAGAGCTGACCCTTTGTAGTTCATAAATCTTTTGGATTTATGTTATAATTTTATTTGAAGTCATCACACAAATTGATATATTTTGGCTTAATGCAACTTTATAATACAAATCCTTTAGGTCACTTGTTCTTATTCACTTCTTTGTGTGTCCACATCATCTTTTAGTGCCTACACTTAATGATTTTCACTGGATCCGGGTATATTAAGTGACTGTACTGCTACATAACAGCAGGAGTGTATCTGAATGGCTTTAGCCATCTCTCTTCAAAATGCAGGTATCAGATTCATGCCAAGAAACCACAGACAGAATTTGAGGTCAAGCCAGTATTTGAAGATCAGAAAAATGGAGGTTACAAACCCAAGGAGACTGGGATAACCCAGCCTACCCACCCGTGTGGAGCCACATAGTCAGGGAGGTGTGAGTGCTGAGGTCACAGTCAGTTGTGGATGGCTGTGAATGAAGGCAGCTCATTTGAAAGGGCTGCTGATGACACCTCCTGAGTAGGGTGCCCTTCACTGAACGGAAAAACCCTGTTGCTATGAGAGGGTTGTGTGTGCTGTCCAGTGCTTGTGAGGCTGAGGGGAAACCCTGCCAGCAGGGTGAGGGCTGAGGGGGTGAGCTGAGGCACTTGAGCATCCAGATGTGAGGATGGTTTTACCACCTGACCCGGCACTGCTCAGCTGAGAGGGGCTGTCAGACAGCACCTGGGAACAAAATTCTGCATTTATGATCCACGTAACAGAAGGGTGGTTTTGTCCCCACCGTTTCTTGACAAGTTAACAACTAATACTGAATGGGTTTATTCTGTGCAATTGGCACAAAGAATGAAGGGTATTATTTCAGCAGCTTGTACTGCTACTGTGAGATATATTAAGCTCAGGCAGAAAGGGTGGTGTGGGAAGTCACTGATACCCTTGAACACACAGCAGATGCCTAACTCCACCTGTCGATAGGGCCAGGTAGGTGCTGCTGCAAGATTAAACAAATCAGAGTTTTCTCTCGCAGCCTGCATTCAGTAAAATTTCAAGGGTGCTTACTTTCATTCTAAATGATAATATTTCTTCATGAGTGTTAGAAATGGTCAGTCTATTATGTTTATTTTGTGTCATACAGTGTCCTTTTATGTGTCTCTCAGTATGTATCTCTTCATTCTTTTAATATTTAGTACCATCATATGAAAGTTTTATAGTAACACAAAAATCAAGGCAGAAAGCAAGCTCTTGAAACATAGTGACAGGCACAATAAATACTTATTTTCCATATTATGGCATGTATGTCTTCTTGAAATAATTATATACAGTTTTCACCACAGAAGTGATATGCTGCTTAAGTAAGTCCACTCGAGCTTATTGTAAATGGTATTTTTGTGGCTTACTTCCTTATGCTTTTGTCATTCTACACTTGATTTATAAAGAGATTCATGGAAAGTCATAATTATTTGAAGAAGGCAGCAAGGAAAGTGTTCTTTCAGCATGTCTATAAATCTTATGCTCTACAGAGAACTCTGCTCTCTATGTCTGCTTTAACAGTGTAAGAAGAGTATATCATAATGCCTTGAGTTGTCAGAGATTTGGGAATCTTTATAATATGAGATCAAAAGTGGAGACAAATTCATTGTAATAGTCCTGGCAACAAAGTGAAAGAGGATAGGAATTCAGCTGGCACACTGACATGATAGCAAGAGTATATTCTTTCATAGAGTTAAACTATGTGTGGGATTGGAATGTGTGTGTGTGTACATACAAACACATATATGCACGTATGTATGTATAACTAAGAAGGTAGTATATTTGAGATGTAGAAAAGGAGATGACTAATGAAAATATGGTCTAATTAAAGTATAATACTTCTGGGGGAATGCAGAATAGAAATTTTTTCCCTCACTGAATGGTAAATAGCTGCCTTTTAGAGGAAGAAAACACTTTTCCTCCTGATGAAATCCACAGCAGCACTTCGTCTATTGCTTTTCATTCTCCTAACCACACATTTTCAAAAGACAATTTTTCTTCTCTTTTTCTCTCCTGCAAGGAACTATCCTTTTGT
The DNA here is from genome assembly GCA_013399225.1 of Rhipidura dahli. Taxonomy (NCBI): domain Eukaryota; kingdom Metazoa; phylum Chordata; class Aves; order Passeriformes; family Rhipiduridae; genus Rhipidura; species Rhipidura dahli. Next base: position 2,084,734 of record VXAC01004729.1, on the reverse strand, counting down.
AAGGCTTACAGCCTGTAAGAGAAATGGTGCAGCTATGGTGGTTACAGATGGACACAGATTTCTTGTGAAGATTAGGGCGTCTCTTTCACTGAAATTTGGAGATGTGTAGAGAAATATTTGTCAGGAATTTTTTAGGTGCAGCTAATTCTGCTTTGGGTAGTAGTTAATCTAAATGGTTTTGCTATTGTCCTCCCCCCTTTTTTTCAAAACACTCCCTATGAAGTTGTGCTGCTAAGCAAAATCACCTGAAAACTATTCATTAAAACCACATTGTTTCAAGAACAACACAATATTTATATCTCTGTTTATGTGAAGTCACCTATGGTCATTTGTAAAGAATAAGTTGTTTGAGAATGAATGTCTCAAGGACCTGTCTATAGTCTTAGTGTCTGCTCTGCAAGACAGATGCATTACACAGTAAATACTTAATTCTGACTGTGTATTATAGAATCACAGAATGGTTAGGGTTGGAAGGGACCTTAAAGATTATCTAGTTCCAAGCCTCTTGCTGTGGGCAGGAATGCTATTCACTAGATATGATTGCTCAGGGCCTCATCCAACCTGGCCTTTAACACTGCCAGAGATGGGGCACCCCTTGCTTCTCTAGACAGGGCATGCCCAACCTGTTCTAGTGTCTCACCATGCTCACACTAAAGAACTTCTTCCTAACACCTCATCTAAATCTGCTTTCTTTCCTTTTAAAACCATTGCCCCTTGTCCTCTTACTGTCTGCCTGTATAAAAAGTCCTTCTTCTTTCTTGTTATTTATTTAACTTGACAGTTTAGGAAAATATGTAATTTTCTGGTTATTACAGTACAATATATTTAGAATATTCAGTATTACAGCATGAAATGTTCCTCTTTGTAAACTGAATAATAGCATTTCTTTATAAAAATTCCACACACCAAAATCAATTTTTATAGTGAATTTTTAATAAAAAAATACCATTAATGATTTCCTGGTGCCAAGTAGAAATACTATATATAGTTATGCATACTTAAATTAAGAAAATATTATGGATATCAAAAATACTAAATATGTATCTAAAGTCATTGAATAAAAATAAATTCATTTTGTTATTTTTCCTCTTCTTATTTTCAGAGGCTTTTCAAAATCTCAGTAGAAAAAGACACAGCTGTTACAGTCCCCTTCATGATTGTGCAGCTTTGAAGCAGCACAGATGAGTTCTATTATATAAAATACCTTTGTCCGGTTGATACCTAACCCGACTACTGCCAAGACAGGGAATTTGTCTCTAAAAACACTGTTTGACTGATAGAAAATGAGAGAAAGAAAGAAACACTAGACATCAAAGTAGAGCAGAAACTTGTTTAGTTAGGGCCTTTTTTTCTGTGATAGGGCTTTGTTAAACAATATTAATTACAGATTTTCTTTCAAGCACTGAACAAATAGAGGTATTGGTGCCACTGATTAGAGAGACTACAGTTCCTGAGGTCTAGCCTACCCGAATGCCATAAACTTGGGACAACTTGGTTTTTAAGACTTGCTAATTCTTACTAGCCTAATTTGCATTCCTAGTCCTGTAATCCCTCTCCTACCATTGCCAATGACTTCCTTAGACCTGGTCACTTCTGAGATTATGAAAATCTCCTGAGGTGTTAAGTAATGATTGTTGTGATTAGCAATGTTCTACATGAATCTGGTTATTTTTCCATGTTCCTTAAAGAAAGATCATGATGTGTTTCACTGTCTCAAAACATTTCTTATATCCAAATTAATTACGTTCAGACATAAAGTCTGGGGCTTTTTTTCCTAAGTGCCAGCCTCACACAGAACATAGAAAAGATGGATATCCCATAGATCTGTGTATTGGTCCCAAGTCTTAAAACTGCAATAACATCTTGTATCAGTCTTGGCCCTGCTAAAGACAACAGGCTGAATCAAATCTGTCCACCTGGGGATTATGGTGTAGCTGCCATTCAGGTTGGGACACAGCCCCTCCTCATACACCAGGCAGATGTGCCAAAGAAGTATTTGTTCCTTAAAGTCCAAAATCATTACTGAAACAGATCACTCACCAAAGTTTATGGGAATTACATTTTTCTAAGGACTATATACATGAATCACATGCAGGACTAAGATATTTCCATCTGCTCTCAAATCTAAGTAGTCAGCTTCCAAAAAATGATCAAACTTTGCAATATATTTTCCTTAATATCTAAGTGATCTTTTTCTTAATTAAAAAAAGTACAACCTGATTATGTTTTGTATGTGTGGCAGTTGAATACATAAACAGAAGAAAACCTTGTGTCCAACCATAACAGGCTTTCAAAGCAAACTCAAAGAAACAAACATCATATGTCATGATGTTTTAATTTTTTTTAATGACATGCCAAGCTGTTCAAGTTTGGCTTTTCATTCCTCTGGTAGTAAGATATCTGCTAAGATCTACAGCTCTCCCATATAAGTGATTTAGGCAAGATTACAGTGTGGTGCATTCAAAATAGAATTGACAACCAGTTCAGAGAGAGGAAGAGGGGATTTCTAATATGAAAAATTGTCTGCTTCCTCAAATTTTACCAGTCATGTCATGTTACATTAGCCAGAGTAATAGAACATTAGCTGTGTAATGAGACATGACTGCTAAAATGTAAAGGAGAATGCACTTTCAGATTGGCTAGTCCTGTTGAAAGTGATAGCTTGCATCTAATCTGCAATGCTTGTAGATATTATGCAAACCAGCTGTTTGCAAATTCCAGATCATCTGGAACTTGGAAGTGTCAGATACATTATCAGCTTCTCAAAATATTTCTTATCTTATTTTTTGTTTATAGATAACAAGAGGGCTTTGAGAAATACAATTTTAAGTTATCTTCATTTAATACTTTTTTTTTGTTTTCTTACATCCTTTGAGTCAGAACATCAATAGAATCATAATGGAGTTTGTTTTACTGATGTCAGCAGAGCTTCAGACATCTTAACAACTTTAAATCTACTCTGTTTTAGAGGTGCAATGGCATAAAGTTTCACAGTACTTAGTAATGTAGCAGCTAACAATCTTGGTCCAAAAGTATTTTTACCTTGTTATGAGATGATGTTTAATTGCAATTAAAATATTTCATAGAAAGCCTTCAGAGAAATTTTATCAGTAAAGAGGAAGGTAGAGATTTTAATTTCAGATTATTTTGAGTAATGAATTTAATAAAAATATGACCCTTGTACTTCAAGGTGTGGGGCACACTCTCTAACTATTGAGCTGCTAAATATTCTAAGGCATGCTTGATGTTCTCTGTTCCATGACAAATAACAAAAGGTTTTTCTTCTTTTCCCCACTCAACCACTAGTAAAGAACTAATTTCAGTCCACTGATGATTTTGTGTGCTATAATTCTGGGTTTCAGCCATAGCACACAGCAAATCAAACCAGCTGTTTCAAATTCTGAATATTTATAATATTTTACCTTTGCTGTACTACTGCTTGCAACATAAATACTTTGCATCATGCAGGAAACCCTTAGAACTTGATCATATCCATAAGTTTTGTGTTTGGAAAGGGAAAACAAAATGTTTGGCAATGGACCCTTAAGAACTAAGGCACTAGATTAATTTTTTGGTTGCATTGATTAATACTGACAGGATAAATGATGAATTTCCAGCATTGGCAACGTGAGATTTATTTGGTCAGAAGAAAGAACACTTGAAAAAGGAAAGATTACATGTATGGAAATGTACACCTAGGCAAAGTCAAGACGTACAAACTTCTAATGCCATCAAATCAATCTGCTCATTATGTCCCTTACATTTAATATCTAGAAAAGTAACTCTGCTTTCAAGTACTTCAGTTTATTCAGAGTGCTGTCATTTTATTTAGATATGTGTGCTAGACAAACCTAGCTTCCTCTGAAATCACTAGGAATAGTCAAACTCATAAACAGCAACTCAGAACAGGAAAAATAAACACATGAAAGAAAAAGAGATTGATTTTTTGCAATACTGATTGAAGATGAACATTTAGAAGGAAAATGGAGCAGACTGAGTCTATGAACTGCTATGTATGTAGTTTTTGTGAAAGTTTCTCATTTATTATTACTATGCAATTACAGTCTTATACATCTATACCGACCATAATTTAGCATCAGTGTAGATGAATTGCCAATACTTGGCTTCCTCTGAGCAAAAGATATGCAGCTCCTGAGCTGAATTATATTGTCAAGCGATGTACAAATTTTTAGCTCTTCTGTCTTTATTTGCATCTCGAGAATCACATTGCTAAATCTTCACAGAGTATCTTGAAAGAACACCCCTTTATGGCTGTGTTTTTCCTACATATACTTTTTATTTAAATAGAAGTTGTATCAACTTACATTTTTAATAGCAGTGAAATCCTTTGGGTTCTTATTAGATGGAATCTAAGCACAAAATTCTCTCATCTGCTTTGCTGTACAGATCTTTGAAGGGTAAAGAAATCTCTTTTATGTTTGTGGTTACAGATTGATGTGCTTATGTCTTTATATTGCCAAAATGACAGAGTTTTATATACACAGCTGAAGTCACACTCAAACCAGCAAAGAAATGAGAGGAGAAACTAATGTATGGTCTTTCCAGATTCTGGCTTACACTTCTGCAGATACAGACCTCTTAGAATTTGCATTCACAGAATGAATCTTTGTCCAAGATCTGTTCCAATACATTCTTTGGTTGGTTGGTTGGTTGGTTTTGAGGGGTTTTACTTGATCTTAGTAGAAGCCTTGCATAGCAGGCTTCAGATCCAGAAATTGGACTAATGACTGGACCCTGTTTAGGATATAAGTAATGTACCTGTAAAGAGAATTTTATTGTAAAAGTGTGGCTCCAAAAGACTGCATGTTTGGCCTTAGTGCCATCAAGAGAGTTTGTTTACAACTTCTCAATATAGATTTCATCATGGATGGCATTTAAGTATTCAGAAGTAGAAGTTTGGAACTGTATGGACAAGGCAGTTTATAAAAGACAAGAAGAAAACCCATTATAGAACCTGTATGACTTATGATGCTGACCAGAAATTGGATAACTACAATGTTCAGACTAAGTGAGAGTCAGAGACAGCTTTCATGTGTAAAAAAAGAAAGAAGAAAAATGAAAAGTGATTTGGGATAAACTTGAAGTTATTAAGTAAGCTATGCAATTGCAGTATTTCATTTACATCTAAAATCTCATTATGATGATGATGATGTCTATTATTATTATTATTTGCACAGGTAGATGCACACACATTTTAGTTGCAGGAGATTCCATTGTAGGATTACTAATGAAATATGCAGTGATTTTTGTGGGAGTTTAACATCTTACAAATCACCATGCAATACAGAGATAGAGACTCTCTCACTGCAGGCAATAAAATAAAACAAAACAAAAAATCTGGGCTACATAATTGAAGTTCCTCTTCATTACTGTGACATTAGCTAGCCTCGGGCTTTAGAATCTGCTCAATTGTAATGAATCGTTAAGATTTCTGTTGGACCAAGGAGAAGATAACACCTCATTTTATTTTGTTGTTTGCAAGATTTTAACAAAATAACATCTGCTCTCTTATATTGTGGATGATTTAATTTTTAAACACTTGTTCCCAACCTTTAATTTTCTGCAAAACAACCACATAAATTATTAATTCATCTATATTTCCTCAAGGCGAGCTAGACTTAAGGTCCTTCATAAATATTTAAGAATTCTATTGCAAAATAAACAAAAACTTCCACTTAACTTTTAATTGCAAGTCCCCAAAACCAGCAGCAGCAGCAGCAACAACAGGAAAGAGAAGGAATTCAGCTAGAAACACATTTTTGTGAAAGGATCCAGCCTTATAACCTTGTGGAAATTCAGTGGGGTTTTTTGCCGAGTTTGCAAAACATGTATTTCATTAGCAACAAATGTCAGAAAAAAAAAAGACCACTGTTCAAATATAATCCAGTCTTGAACTGGAAATCTCCCTGGTGGTTCCCAGGAACATGAGGTGCAGCACACAAGTGTACATGCATTTTCCAGGAATATATCTGCCTATATTCATATCAAGTGTTATCCAGGCCCAAATCTGAGTTGCTGTTTAATTCTAGCCCTGGATCTCATAAGTGAAGGTAGACTCAAGCTTCAGGGCTAGCCTAACATAATTTCAGCTGCCAACTCCTCCCTTTTACCCAAAGGAATTGTGCTCATAACTATGGATCACTGCATTTGCTATTTCTCACCCTCTCACCAGAACAGTTCTCACCTCTTGAAAAAACAGAGCTCTCTGAACCCTTTGGAGTGGTGCAGAGATCACAGCAAAATTAAGATCCAAGTTCTGTGAATGTAAAAAATTTACTTTCTGTATATACATATATAAAACATATACATACACATTTTTATATACTATTTTCTTTTTGCAAAAGTGTACTTTTCCATAAAATTTGTTGGCATTTTTACCCATATCATATATGCGAAAAATACTATAAAACTACATTTCAATGTTTTCATGTTTCAGTATTGCTTTGAGGTATTTCTAATATTTTGAAAATATTTATTAGCTGAATTTATGCATTTGGATATAAAAATTATCTTCAGAAACTTTTTTTTTTTACCCCCTAAAAGAAAATCAGTGAATCAGTCATTATCTCACTTTATATAAGAAATAATTTTATGGACACATAAATATGTAAACGTTTCCATCATTATTCCAAAGGAAGGAAAAGATTTTGCCATAAAATGCAAAAACAAAGTGTCAGCATTTTCAGGTTTCCTCTAGAAATAGAATACTCCCCTAAAAGATAAAACTTGATTAAAAATCCTAGTGTGTGTGTGTAAAAATGGAGAAGTCTAAATACTCTTCATAATATGGAAGAGCTCAGCTGTGACCATGTTTACTGTTTCCCTTCTCTTCCAGACTCTCCTTTTGGTTGTGGTTCCCCACAGATACAGACTCATGGGTTCCAACTGTGCTCTCACCTTTTCCAGTGCTGTCCAGAACTAATTCCAAGGAAGTAAACAAAATAGAGGGATGAGAGAGTGAGTAAGGGAGATTCAAAAGAGGCTCATGAAAGTATTCCTCCTGCCTTGCCATATGGATATTGATTTCTTCCCCTCAGGCAGAATATAATTGCCTGCTCTAATTTAGCATTGATCTACCCACCCAAGTTTCTTAAAGCACTGCACAGGCATCAATTAAATTGTTCCTAATACCACCTTTGTGAAGTAGGATAGCTATAATTATTCACACTTAAATGATGGTGAGGGGTGAAAAGTGATTCGTCCTGAGCTATTCAGAGAAGCAAGCCAGGAATAAAGCATGACACAATTATACCCTGCCAGGTGCCCATTATCAGACCATTCAGAGTTTTTCAAAAGGCAAAATATTTGCTCATCTAATGACTTGGGATTCCAGTGAAACATACCTGGTTAGATAAGGAATGTACTATGACTACTGCTGCTGATCGTATCAGATGTGCCTATTGCCTTGACTTCTCTCTTTTATGGGATTTTTCCACTGTCTTATTTTTTGTCTTTTTTGATTCCATCCATGCTGCTTAAAATGTAAGAGGCTTTTATTTTCTATGGTTCAGCTCTTAGCATTTGATTGTTGATTTGTTCTCCAATAAGAACTTTTATTACCTGTAAGAGATAAAACCTCTTGCTGCTGAGAATGACAAATATGGTTTTGCTGCTTTGCTTTTTAGTGTCATTTTATTTAGTAAGTCAAGAGAAATCAGCTAGGGTGCTGATGAGGAGAAACAAATACAAAGTATTTCATATACACATCCAAGAGTTCAAAAAAATTAAAAGTTCTAGCATATTTACTATGAAAGTCCAATACTAAAGCAACACATGGGTTAGAAAATTCTTTGAATCAGACAGTAGCAATAAACCAAAGTCATACTGGATATTGGATTTAATTTATACAGATTCTCTATGAAATATGGGACTTGTAGTCAAGTGAAGAGAAAAACACAAACAAACCCCCACGCACACACCTGGCACACTATTACAACGCTTTAGTCCTGCACATGGGCAAACATTGACTGATTTGTTCAAATGAAAGTAGGACACAACCTTTACCCTTCTGATTCAAGCTTTATCTGAGAGAAAATCATATTGATATTTGAAAGCTGTACAATATATACAAACTTTAATTATCAGCTAGGCTATGCTACCCAATGCTTTCACAGAGAAACCACAGGAATGTCAATAACTCAGTACTTATTATTTGACCTCATTTTGCTACACTGCTTGGCTTGAACAATGTAAGTCTGTATTTTTGGCCAAGAATTTCTGACTTCAAAGAATCCCCTCTGGGTGGCACTTCGGGCCCTGGGTTAACTTTAAACATGTTCATAATATGATCCAATTTGCTTTAGGCTTCACTGTTAACATTCTAGAAAATTAGGGGCATAGAACACAAATTCCTTAGGCTGTTTCTTGTTCTTTTTTCAGAATAGGAGATGCAAGAGATAGCAATGAATTCATTCTTGACTCCCAATGAATGATGGAAATTAGGCAGTGTTTCCTCGCTCTGATCCTTAAAAATATGCGATGACTGATTTTAAAAAAAGTGTGATGATTGTGGATTTTGTTTTACTTTTGTTCCATTGTTGTTTGTTGGTTTGATTTGGTTTAAATAGGACCTAGACCCATAATCTTTTTCCGACAGACTCTAGTTTGAGGACGTTTTCTCCTGTATGAGGCCTTCCCATGAAGGTAATGATTTACACAGGATCAAAGAGTTTCAGGCCTAGTTTTTACTTTCTCCACAAGAGTCACAAATATATAGTCTCTGTACACCTCATCTGTATGATGACACATTCTACTGTAAGAAGTTTGGACTCCCGAATTCTTCCACATGGTGGGCCCTGGGGCAAAGTGCCCCACTTGCCTGCCATTAGTCTACATGCAGTGCCTGACAAAACTGCATTGTGAAGGAAATAATGGTTTTATAATCTTACCCATCTTACAACACAGTAAGAGGAGGGNGAAGAGAAGAGAAGAGAAGAGAAGAGAAGAGAAGAGAAGAGAAGAGAAGAGAAGAGAAGAGAAGAGAAGAGAAGAGAAGAGAAGAGAAGAGAAGAGAAGAGAAGAGAAGAGAAGAGAAGAGAAGAGAAGAGAAGAGAAGAGAAGAGAAGAGAAGAGAAGAGAAGAGAAGAGAAGAGAAGAGAAGAGAAGAGAAGAGAAGAGAAGAGAAGAGAAGAGAAGAGAAGAGAAGTTTTCCTATCATATGTTGACTTTCTTGCCTTGGCTGACACTGCCTTTTCATTTCTCAAGACACGTAGGAATTAGTACAGACCTTACACAGAAATTGCTGTCCTGCCTACCCCGAAAGTTTAGGGAGCAGGTTGCCTCTGAAGTAACTGGACTAGAAGAGTCAATATTGCACATGAATTTGTTGTTTGGAAATAATACTCCTGCTATCATTTTTCCCCCTCAAGTAACAGTGAGATTTGGGGATATATGTTATCATTGCTCAAATAGCACATTTTGTTTACATGCTATTTTAAAAGTGATCTGTGCCTGTAAGTGCAATTAAGTGAGAAGTGGGGACAATTGCTATTTTTAATTTTTCACTTGCAGAATGAAATAGGGAACTTGAGGTATATCTAGATCTATCCATACCCACAAAGGGAAGAACAAATAACTAGAACGTAGCAAGTTCTTTGTAAAAATAGCAGCAAAGAATCTTCGGCTTCATGGTGTTTTCTGGGAGGTAAGGCAGATAATAGCTTTCCCTGATAAAAGTTTCCCAGTCAAAGAACACATTTAACAGCAGCAATACCTGAAGCCCTCACTGTGCAACTTTAGGCATCACCTCAGATGCGGAACAGTTGGACATATTCATAGGGGCTTTTTGATAACCCCAGGACATAATGTGTGCTCTGATCATCTACAAGAAATAGGAATGCTTTTCATATGCATGACCTACCATGCATTTTAACTGGGAGAGGAAAGGTACTTACCAAGATAACACTGACAGCTGACAGAGCAACTTTAACAGTACAAGATAGAAATTCTCAGCCAGAGGGTGGCGAGAGAAAATGAAATAATGCTGACTGCTGTAAGCTGATATGTCTCCATTTACAGCATCCTGATTGTGTGAAACAGGACATTGGGAGAGACTTGGATTGATAAAGTTGATAATTCTTATTTTCTCCCTATTGGAGTTTATTTTCCTTACAGTATTCTTTCACACTGAATACAGTCACGCTTTATGCAGCAACATTTGGGACAACTTTAAGATTAAGCAACTGAGAACAACAAGTTTTTTCCTTATCTGCTTGCAAAAGAACAATCGTTAGATTCTGAATCATGTGGCTCCAACTAATCTGCTTAAAGGAAGAAGGTATTTTTCAGGCATCCTGAGTCATGGTTCCTTTTTATATAATTTTCTTTTTGTCACATTTTCTTTTACCTTCTCCATGACCTGAATAAACTAAAAATAACTCAAGGATGGTGCATTATCCTTAGTTTGTTGGCTGTTAAGTTTAAAAAAAGTTCTCTACCTTACACCTTTTTACTACCAAACAAAATCCCCAGTTAGACTTATATCTGAACTTTTATCATGATCTCATGGGGAGTTTTGGCTGTTTTTTTTTTTTTTTCTTGTTTTTTGAGAGAAGTCAAGTATTTGCTAGATGTAAAGAGATGGCTTTTCCTAAAGTCTCTCTTCTTCAATCTTACTGCTGTGTAATGAAAGTGTTTCACTAACATTACTTGTAGATAACCAGCACATTTTAGATGATTTAGACTATTTTTTTAAGCCAAAATAGTCAGAAACTCAACATCACCACCACCACCAACTCCTTTTCCAGTTATTTCGATTTACAGTTCCTTTATTTTGGCAGAAGCTACAGCAGCCCAAAGACACCTGAGAAAATAGGTGAATTTGACCCTGTATATTTTTGCCTAATTTAATCAACTTCAGTACTATTTCAGTATTGGTGGCAAAAAAATAGTAGAGGTCCAATTTAAAGATGCTTTTAACTTGCTTTTATTTTCATGCACACATATGTACATGCACATGTGAACTATTAATACACAGCTGTCTCTTGATAGATATATATGAATCCTCACTTTAATCGCCTCTCAACAAACTAAAATCGTTTAAAAATGCCTCTGTATTATCTGATAATGTATGGTGTTTGCTGCAGCTTGTATTAAGTGTGAGTTAATCTCTCACAAAACAATGTTTTGCCAAGTCTCAAGGTTGGCTGTAGGACACACCGTTTTAGCTAATATCACACAGGAGATCAGTTATTTCCCATCGTGATTCCCAATTGGCGTCTTGCAGTGAGCTTGTTTACTGCTCCACAGCAGAATGGATTGTCTGTGGTTAAGTACAAAAAAGCTGCATAAAAATAGTGTTAAATCTCTGGTTTAAGCTGATAGATTCCATGGAAGTCTAAATTAAAGTATCACAATGGCACTTGTTTTTTGCAGCAATATTACCTTGGAATGGGAAAGGAAGGCACCATAGGCAATAGTTTTTGTCTAGCCATTACCACGTCAGTCTTTTTTTTAGATTCAGAAAAGGAACAGCTTTTACAAGGTCCTTGTTTTCCCTTTCAGACATGAACAAAGCAGTCTAAGTGGGCTGGTACTTACAGGCCAGCTTTTGGTACAATTGTAATTTGAAATGATTGGGATATAAGAATAGTATTTCTAATGGAGATGTTGACTGAGCAGACAGGCAGTATCTTTATAACTGACAAGATGATAAAATCAGTTCTTCAGGAGAAGAGTAAACCTACTTGACTTGAGGGGTATTGGATTAACTGATTTAAAAGGTCTGACATAAGTATTCCAAAAGTCGTATTAGAAATCTGGTATAATGAAACTTGTGCTTTCTCTGTGTCAACTGAATCCTTGAAGGCAGGCAGTGAGAAAAATAACATTTAAATATTAAACTAAAAACGAAGCATGCCAAAGCAAGCACCAAGAAAGGGACATATTCTGGTTGCTGAGATAAGAATAAATGGGTGGCAGGGGAAAAAGGGCTCAAAGGGTGAATGGTGACCACAGAGCAGAGGACATCAAAGGAAGGTGGGCATGTTTGTGAAACAAATTAGGAAATAAGACCTAAGAGGGATAATTAAGAGGAAGAAAAAAGAAAAGTAGTGCTTTTTACATAAATTACATGTCTAGGAGAAGAATTAAAAGTTCAAGGCAGTATTGGGCATTTTTTTACTTCTATGCAGAGAAAACATAAAATGAAGAATAAATATAAAACAGTTCAGATCTCTCCAAGCTCTTGGGTTCACAGCAGGGCTAGACTAACAAAACAATCCCTATCCCACCAGCTATATCTCTTCACAGTACCTTTTCCAGGCATACAGAATCTTGTGTTTGTCAGAAGACAAACTCCTGAGCAGCTTGCATGAGGGAAAGAATAATCTTTGTATAGTCACCCAAAAGGAAAAAAAATAAATTTAAAAAGGAGTACCTTATGCTAAACTTAGCACACATGGGTGGAAAAAAAGAAAGATTTGCAGAAATTATATTTCTACCAGTTACTATTCTAGGCTCTGATTAAGTCACCTAGCATGGACCAATTAGTCATTTAGAGTATTTGTATGGACAGCAGACAAAAAACCAGCACCTCGAGGCCACTAGTGTTCTAATTTATCTGTGGGAATGTGTTTCTCTGTTGGCAACTATGGTCCTAAAATAGACACAATTGGCAATGTAAGGTGAAGGGATTTGAATCTGTGCTCTAAATTTAGCTAATTGTCCTTGCTCTTAGTCACCATATTTATTCAGTACCTCAGTAATAGTAAGATTTTTTTTCTATGCAGTGACTTTTCTCAATAAAAGTCTATCCCTGTGAAGCTGCACAACTTCTGCACAGCTTCTGCATGCAGTAGTTGCTATTTTTTCAGACAGGAAGTAGGTTGCAGCTACAGAGAACAAAGTTTGGCTTCTATATTCAAAGCCTGAGGCTCTGGTCTGCAGTCGAAGCCAAACTCTCACTGCCTGAGTTGTGCAGTGTTTAAATAAAAGTAATCTCAGTGTTAAATTCAAGCTCTCCATGCCATAGCAATGAAAATAACATACTGTTCCTGGGAAGTGCCTGTAGGGATGGAGCCATGCTGCTGGAAGCAGGTGTGTGCATACAAATGGCAAGCAGGGAGAGAGGAGCCCTCAAGAAAGCACTGGACTTGTTGTAGTTCCTGGAGAATGCAAGGCTCAGCAGTTCAGTTGCTATTGTGGGTGGCTGGAGAAATCCACCACCTTCTGTACATAGATCCTAGGAAGCCACTTAAGAGAATTTTCCTTCTTTTTTTTCTGACTAATCTTGCATAGGAAGGTTTGAGGCACAAATAAACTGCTGTCACTGAACTAATATGACCCAGTTTCATATTTATTTATGAATAGGTATTGCATATTGCTCTTTTTGAAATGAAAAACCCCATGTTAATAAGAATTTTAAGTATTTGAAGAGCACAGCTGTACATGTCTATCAAAATATAAGAAAAATAATTATAAGTACATGCCAGAAGCAGTGTATTTAGCATTAAAATAAAAAAAGAAAAAAGAAAAGAGGATCTCTGTGTCAATGCCCCAAGGGCACCAGTGGTGCATAGTGTTTCTGACTAGCCTCACCTGGGAACCTCTGGGACCCTCTTCCACATTGTACACATGGGCCTGGGCACCTCCTTTCAGCCCAGCCTGCAGTTGTTGCTGAGCTAAGATTTAAATGTGTCTGTGACTTATCCCCAGCTCATGTTGGCTGAATTTGTTCTACTGACTTTACCTTGGACCTGACTCGTCATGTTACGTTTGTCTCATTGCCACTGGAGTGTTGATAGGATGCACTGCTGTGACAGCCCTGCCCTGCTGGCCCACTTGGCTAGTTCCAGGGTTCCAGGGTCGTGCCTGTCGATGAGGTCACAGTTTGTCCTCAGATCCTTCTCATCCTCCTTCACAGAGCAGCTCCTGCTGCTCCCTGACACCAACACTCCTTAAAAACTCTGTACTGACATGAATGGTATTCAAGGCAGTTAATTCATGGGGATGAATGTATGGATGCTCTCTCACTAGAAGAGGAATGTAGAAACAAAAGTCTGTTCTGAAGCACTGTAATTGCTGAAGAAAGAAGCAGTTGTTGATAGCGCTCATGATTTATCTGCACTTCTTTTATTTTGAGACATGCTTCTGTAGAGCACCATGGGTTTTACCATAAAATTTACCTAAGTAGTCCCATTAAGAATATTTTAAAAGCTTTATTTGCCATTTTTAAATTTTGTAGATTCATGATTCTCTTTATTGTTAGTGACAAAAAAAAAAACCTTATCAATCAAGATGCTATTTCCTGCTCATAGATATCTACTCTATGAAGAATGATTAGGAATATCAAACAGAAATGGTTTCACATCCCTTTCTAATTCCTTTCCATCAAACCAGAGAAAGGGAATTATATTGGCTTTCTAGTCCTTGCATTTCATTTGTCTTCTGGAACCATCTCAATGGAAAATCCAAACAATGTTTTTGCAAGCAGTCGACACTGTCAACAGTGTTGCACTAGATGTTTTCTTTCTATAAAAGGGAGGGTTTGTTGGTATCTGGTTGTAGCTGCCTGGTTCTGAAGGACACTCTCAGTGCCAGGCAGCCCCAGTGCCCATGTGTCCTTTACAGGCTGGTGTTGTGTAGCAATGTGTCTCCTGTGAGAGGGTGCTCTTGGAAGAAATGATACCTGGAGGTCAGTGGAAGCTCAGATGTGTGGGCCCTCATGACCTGCTGATGTAAGGGTCCCTCAGGTTTGCCATCTATTTGAGGCAGAAGCCTGGCCTAGGTATCCTGTCTTCTGCCTCTAAACAATTCCCTTGCCACCAGTTATTGTAATTCTGCTTAGAGTTCCACCCACCTGAAGAGTCGTGTTTTGGTGCAGGTTTTCAAACGTCAGAGGGGAGAACAAGGGTATCAGTACACCTGGTTTCATGGTACAGATGATGCAGAGGAAATCCATCTAGCACCTATTACTGACATTTATACAGCCTTTAAAGGGGTTTTCAGTAGGTTCTTTTTTTGCATAATAATCTTTCTGAAAAAGTATGATTTCATTTTTAAGCCAGCAGCAATGATGAACTCACAGCAACAGGAATAAAAAGCAAACAAAATGGAGATGTCATTGAACCCAACTCTTGGCTTGTAATATGTGCACTTTGAAGTCAAATTTATATAATATTATGTCATTAATGTCCAAAAACAACAATTGCATTGTTAGTAACAGTCCTAATTGAAGGGCCTAGAGCAGTGCTATCTTAATTTGAAATCTTTGGGGATTAATATTGTGATGGGAGAAACAATGATAACATGCTTACTTCTCAATAATGTCTTGTAAAATTAGACTTTTAGCACTGTAATGCCATTATTTCTGTTCATATTTAAATATTTATTGTTTCCTTCTCCCAATATCTCTTTTAAGAAGTTTCTAGCTGGTTCATAATCTTACTTAACATGCACAGAGAACATCCTTCCAGTCACTGATTCTGCATCCCAAAATAAGTGCAGGGATCCTTACACTTAGAGTTGAGTTTATAAAGACTTAATTTTAGAAGTTTGAAGTTTTGGTGCACTGAAATATACATCATTAAAGCTCTTACATGCAACATCTGCTTACATCCTATAATGTCATCCTATTGTAAGTGAACATTTAATCCTAACTCATTATGCCTCTCCAAGCAAGCTGCAACCCTGAAACTTAGGAAGGAGATTTGCTTCTGTTCACAGAGATTGATGCAATCTGTAATTAGAACCCCATACTCTTCCCAGCTGCTGTTGCTGGCACAGTTGCATTTGAGAATGATGTAATATATCTTCTATTGCAGCACTTCCTACTCTTTTCAGTCAAATGTATGAGCTTCCTAGCTTGGAACTCACCCGTGCCAGTCACTGGCCTTTATTTTCTATTTAACATTGTGCAGAGTGAAAAGGAGCTAGTGTTAGGTACTAGTGCCTTGCTAGCACCCAGTGCAGGAATTCATAATAAAATGAAGGAGAGGGACAGCTGAAGGTCTGTAGAAAATTCTTGAAATGCATAAGTAGTATAAATTAGAATCATATTTGCATAGGTCTAAATTTTATATCTAAAACTGAAGAATGTCAGTGTTAGTATAGAATGAGGGGCTGCAGCTCTGGAAAGTAACTCCAAGAGGTGGTTATAGTGGACAAGAAACTGTCCTGTGTGGTGGTATAGTAAAAGGGCAAAATTAACTTTAGGTTTAGAGATTAGGAAAGATTGACTCAGAATACATTTAGGTAATTCCACATCTGAATGTGACTGTCAGCTGCAATCCGCTATTTTACCGTGGTTTCTAAAGCTATGTTAAAAACTGTGGAAGAAAAAGAATTAGGTATTTTCTGTCTTGTACAGACATATGATTCTAAACTACAGAAACTAGTTTGAGGTAGCTTCTAATTAACTAGAATTAGCTGAAGATTTATGAAGACAGAGAAGGATGTTTGGTTTGTTAAAATGAGAACTGAGAAATTATGTGTTCCCATGAATAAGTTTCTGAGGAAGATAATGGATGGTAAAAGGCTAAAACTTATCAATAATAGGAAGAAAACCAGCCAGTTTCTAGAAACATAAATCAAGGGAATTCAAGTGATTGAAAAGCATAAGTTTGCAAATGTCATTTTCTCACAGATTTTAATCTCTGAAACAACACATGTATTGATGCGACTAGTCCTTCAACTTCTATGGTTATAAAATCAAGGTTGAACTCACTCCTTTTTGAAAGATAAGCTTTAGCCAAAACAGGTTAGTGAACACACTGGAAAGCTAATTGGATGAAATGTAATATGAAGGCATTCAGAGTAGAAGCTTTAATGATTCATTTTAGCCATAAAACTCTGTGAAGCCAACTAAAATACTCCAGTTGACCTAAGTCGATTTTTTTTCCTGTAAGAATAATGAAGAGCATTAACCTTCTTAGGCCACACACCAATTATTTAATTACTTTCCATTCTCAGTAAACTTTCCAGAAGTAGCACATTCTACCAAGATTAAACACATCTATTTTTTAGTGAAGAGATAAGAGACTTCACACAGAGGAATACAAGAGATATTGAACTGTATATACACAAGTGAATTACAGCATCTGGTATCTAATCAATGGACAATCTCTAGCATACATAGGTGGAAATTACTTGATGGCCTTCAAGTTATTTATACAGTAAGTTTGAAACAAGCCTGAATTCTACTGGAAAAGACATTGTGGTTTTGGATCTGTTAGCTAAACAGAGTGATTGAATTTAATCACTAGTCCAGCATTTCTTCTTTAAACTTGTTTTGAAAGCAGCTCTGCATGATGGCACATCTGTGAGGGAGGTATAATATTTTGCTCATCAAAAGAGCTGAGAAGGCAAAATCTTGGATATTTTCCTTGTCAGATGATAGGAGGAACATGAGTTATTGAAATAGGTTTTGAGATTGTTTCAGTAAATGGCTTGCTAAAATAGGTGTCCTCCCATATACAATGTGGAAAATTGGAACAGAAGTAAGATTCTGTAAAGCTTCTGCAAGGTTTGGTTTTGGTTTTTTTTTTTGTTTTTTTTTTTTTTTTGTTTTTTTTTTTTGTTTTTTTTTTTTTTTTTTTTTTGGTTTTTTTTTTTTGTTTGTTTGTTTGGTTTTTTTGTTTGTTTTTAACTAGATCCCATATCTGCATATAGAAGTTTCCATTTTTGTTATTGTTACTGCAGAATATAGACCTGGAAATTGTCCATAAACCATTAGTCATAATGACATTTAAAAACCAAGGGGAAAACATTAGCTTCCAATTCCTCTTCCTTTTCTTTTTTCTCTCTCAAAAACCACTCTTGTATGGTATTGCATTAAGGAGGATAAATTGGACGGACTCTGTTCCCTGTTACATCCATAAAGGCCTCTTGCCATCTGTGAGATGGTCCACATGGGTATCACAGAATTTATTTCCACATATCTTGCAATTAATATCAAGTGCTTCTTTAAACATGTGGTTCTAACTCTGTGGGGAATTCTATAACAAGATTTTAGTTTCCTGACAGCACTTCAAACTAAAATAGTTTCAAATATGCAGTAAAAGGGAAAATAGTTGCTGTGGGATAAGCTTAAGGGTCATTTTTTAAAAGGACACATTCAGATACAAGAGTAATGCTCTCTTCTGAGCTGAGAGACCTATTCTCCAGTCTGTGAGCCTGTATTTCCTGATAACATTAATCCGAGTAATGTATGCATGCTGAGTGGAGGCTAAATCCTTAATTGTCCTAATGATACTGTTTGGAGTGAGGTGTTTTGGTGGGAGAGTTTTTTTTTTTTTTTCATTTTCATTTTTGTGGTTTTTTTTTTCTTTTAAAAGCCTAAGTGTTTCTTCCAATCTTACTGGATTTAGACGAATGCGTAAAAAGGAAGGGCAAAAAGGCCCTATGGGACTTTCATTTACTGAAAAGGATTTTGATGGCAAGAATCAAAAGAACAAGAATATAACCCTGATTCTTACTATGAATCAACAAAATTTAATGGAAATATAAAAGCAGTTGTGCTTCCCTTAATGTAGTAAACTCTTGTGGAAATTTGAAGCAAGTGAAGACAAATGTTTTATTATATGAATAATGCTGTCATTTAATTTCTTACATAAATTTTAGCTCAGCATCATTTCAAAATCCCTCACACAATCTGCAGAAAAGTATCTAAGTGAAAATAAAGATATAATATAGCTGAAACCACATTCTTTATATTGGCCCATGAGCAACCTGAATAAGGTCATACCACAGTCTTTTTCCTGTTACTGGTCCTGACACATGGAAAGTTTTCTTTCCCTAAAGAAAAAGCCTATAAGCATCTATCACACTCTCACCCTGCTCATCCTATCTGCAGTAGTAATGGCAAGAAAGAGTGAAGCCAGAGCAGATTTGTGTACATGGACACATGTCACATCCTGGCACCCTGTCTAGATCTGTGTGCAAGCAAGGACTGAAAGCACTACGGAACTGAGGTTGGTTTCTGATCAAGGGACATTCCCAGCAACTGCTTCCTACCAAACAAATGGAATTTGGAGTATGGAATATCTGTACTCCAAGCTCCATTTGCATAGATAGCAGGACTGATTTACTAGGATGTTATTTCAGTTTTATGGTGATATGAAGCAAGTGAATCACTGCATCTATCTCAGCAATTTATTTTCCTTTGGTTGACAGAAGACAGATTGCATGATTCTATCTATATCTGTATAGGATACAGATTATCTTCTTCCTCCTTTATAGATTATTTAAAAGCAATTAAAAATTTATTGAAAAACTGGCTGACCCACGTGTTCAAGACATCCAGGTTTGTCAATACAATAGAGAAACTGCTGTGTTTGACCCAAAAGTTGTGTCAGTCTTGTTAATTTTCAGAGTTAAATTGTACATTTCTTTAAGAATGTGCAGTTACAGTATATGTGTTACTCGAAACCACCACCAAGAAGGATGCAGTGGTTTGGCTGCTGTTGTCACCTCCTTTTTCCCCAACAAGTTCTGGAGACTGAGGGACAGATCATAACCAAGGTTTATTCAAACAGCTATTTTTTATTAATTTTTTGTTACTAAAAAAAGTTTGCTGTTATTGATAACAGATGGCTGTTTGCACGGTATATTTACTTTTTTCATCACACAGTTCACAGTCACTCAGAGCTATCTAGTGGAAGGCAGAATAAGGAGGCCAACTGAGAAATGAGACCAATAGAAGTGGAAGGTCACACTGATACACCGGTGCTCTCTTGGTGCAAACCCAGAAAGTCCCCTAAGAGGTGGAACCTGCAATCCCCTTGTCTTTGCCCATAGCAGCCACCACGCTTTTTCATGGGGGCTGTCATCACACAACCTGCTGTTCATGTGTGTGTTTGTCTTCTACAAATTTGGTTAACCCTTGGTGTCCTGAGTTTGTCAGGTCTCAGATTCATCAGGCACACTAGACTCCAGAGCTAATATATGTCCTCTTAAGCACCTCCTGCCAGCTCCCTCCCCTCCTTCACTGATGTCCTTTTATTTCAAGATTAATAGGAAGTAAAAGCAAAGTAGTATTATCATAGCATTGTTTTCTTTCTTGGAGAAAATCTCTTTTCCCTTCTGCTAGGAGTTATTTATATTATGCCACCTCAGAATCTGTTACTCTTCAGAAATTCCAATATAGCAGGTGTTCATATAATATGATCTGGTAATTTGCATGTATCATTTTATCACCGATAAAAATTGTTAAATAGTCTCCCAGCCTTTTTGCATTTAGGCAAAGTTTCTCCAGCTAGGGAACTATGACTGTCTCCTGCTTGCCTATTCTGCAAATTTCTGAACACTGGTTTTTTTCTGTTTATAAATATAAGAGAAAACAGAAACAGCCAAAAAAATTACACAACTAAAAAAAGGCCCATTGTTCTGAACCGTAAAACTGCCAAAAAGGTAAATTGCAGGTCTGAAAATGAATTTATTAAAAGAAGATGGAAGACCTGTTTTTTTCTAACCTTCCAATAGAGGCACTAAATCAAATCCCAAATCTTCAGTAGCAGATATTAGACGTCAAGCTTACAGCTCCCACATTTATCTCCCCATCCTCTGGATGTAGCTTGGTTCAGTGCTGGAAAGAATAGGGCTGCTATAATTAAGATGCAAAGACACTGTCTCTGTGTTCTTCCTCACACTACCTATATCATTAGTCCTTGAAGCCCAAGCATCTGAGACTTAAAATAAACTTAATGTGAGGAAAAATAATGTTTATTAAAGTGAAAGCTGTTGGCAATTCACAACTTATTCAGGAAATTAGAGCATTATGCTTTCACCGTTTCTCAAAAAAGTCTTTATTAAGTTATTCTTCTTAAAAAATTAATTTGAAGTGATTCATCATTTCTTCTACTAGCTCTTATAGTATCCTTCTGAAAATGCTTCCTTCTAAGATTCAAACACAAACCCCTCTACTTTTCTTTTAGATGCTGCTGTGGATATTTCTGAAGAGTGATTTATAAGCTATAGATTCCCTTGCAAGTAAAAGGATTCAAAATGAAAAAAAAAATCAAAACAAATAGCAAAGCTGACCTAAAAAGCTACTGTTCAGGCCTAAAACTTTGATTTAGTAGGTTGCCCCTCATGCAGTTTACAAATTGGTAAAACAATATTTGATTGCTCTTCAAAGGAAAAGTTCTCTCAATGGAAAGTCTTGAGAAAGGATGGCGATAGTAGTTTTTTGGGATGGGGCAGCAAAATTAAAGTTCCACCTATGCTGTTCTGGCAAAACAAAGCAAACAAACAGAGAAGTATCACAGCAGTGGGAGTTTTATAAATTCCTAGACAAATGACATTGACTCTAACATCAAATGAT
Source organism: Rhipidura dahli (assembly GCA_013399225.1). Classification (NCBI taxonomy): domain Eukaryota; kingdom Metazoa; phylum Chordata; class Aves; order Passeriformes; family Rhipiduridae; genus Rhipidura; species Rhipidura dahli. The sequence goes on along the minus strand of VXAC01004729.1, from coordinate 2,063,454 downwards.
TACATCTACACAAAAAGAGACAAAGCTTTACAGAATGACCATTAATAGTAATGCAAAGGAGCCATTTGGAGAGAGAAACAGAAATTTTTTAGCAACCAATATACTGCTGCAAAATAAAGAAATATTTCATGAATAGGTTGTATTTGAAAATGCAACAGGTTTGTAGAAACCTCAGTATTTTTTCCTGGGTATGTGTATTGAGAATTAGAGATGGATGGCTCTCAGTTAATTTTATCTTACTATTCTGTCCTTATTCTACCTCTCAAATCATGCATTAACAGTTACCTGATTTTTAGGTAGCAGACATGACAAGCTCCACACCAAAAGATGTTGCAGATGTATGGTTTCAAGAGACACTGGATAAATTTGAAGAGATATTAATGGGAGGCTACAAAGTCTCTCCATGGTTCAGGAAATGGCCTGAGTTAAAAGTGTTGAAGTCTAGGGGATTCATTGGGAGAAACAATGGTTTCTAGTTCTGACTTTGCCTCTGCCCCTCTGGTTTGGGCTGGTGCTGGAGACAGCATACCAGGCTGGTGCTGCCAGTGAAAGAGATTTCCCAGAAGGTACTTCTGCTCCAGCAATAAAAGCATGTTTGATTTGTAAACTGCTTGCAGCTATTTTTGTATATTTCTCTCATTGTAATTTCTCTCTGAATTGCCATTGTTATCTGGGAGAGTACCTTACAGTGTATTTTTGATAGACATTACTGGATGGAAGTTATAAATTAATATTTGCTTTTCCTAGCAAAATTTAGTACCCTCAGACTTGTGGTCTTTTTTTTTTTTCTTTTTCTTCCTTTTATAAATATATACAGAGGAATACATATTGAAACAGATTGAAGGAATGACTCCTTTAGGAGACTAAGTTGCTGTACACATTGTGTTTTAATGAACAGCTGTGCTCTTCCATCTCAATTAGTGTCCATAGTGCAAGTGGAACTGAAAACAGGAGAGAATACAAAGGGCTGCATCAGCAGTATCAGGAAGTTCCTGTATCTGAGTCAAAGAAAGCGGTCAATTTATCATTTTTATCAATTTCTGTGAGGAATGAGAGAGGAAGAAGATTGAGTGAAGTATGTGAAAAATAATTAAAAAACCAGGCCAGGTAGTATCTTCTTGAACACAGAGTTCAAAGGAGAATATGAGAAGTGTTGTTAATACCTACAGAGAAATGGTCACTGGTGAAAGCTCAGGGCACCCATAGAAGGATTGTACAGGTCAGCCTTGTGATGGTTTCTGCTCAGCGTACAAAAGAGAAGGTCTGTGGTTTATATAAATCATCAAAATTATTTATAGTTTTTCACTTTATGCAGTAATTTTCTGTTATTTGCTATGGAGCTAGCTGAAGCATTTTCTGACTGGTTTAGATGCGATTTTATTTTTTTACCAAATTTTCCTTTTTGTTTTTCCTTAAGATCTTAACTTGTAATTTTTCATACTCTTTTGTACTGTATATAATATATGATTATCCAGACAGCAAGTGCTCTATCCATAAGGGCTTGTTGAGTTTTACAGAATTTACTTGACAACATAGACTGGGACAGCTACACTACCCATAGGCTCAGTTTGGTCATCAGAGAGAGTTTTTTGTGCACAGCTGCCCAAGAACATAAAGCTGTATTACTATGAGGGTAAGGGGGCATTGTAAGCAGCTGCAGATGTGCTCAGCCACTAAAGCTGAGATGATAGCTAGGATGGGATTCTTATCACCTAAACCTCAGAAAGTACAGCAAGGACATCTGCATTTATTCTGGTACCGAGCAGCACAGTGGAGAAAGGTATTTTCACTGCATGATTCATCTGACCAAATGTAGATGTTTAGTTCAAAAGAAAGGATTTTCAGCACAGAAATGCCTATTTTTCTGTGGGACTAAAGCCTTTTTTTTCAGATGAATCCCATGCAGAGTGTCTTCTATGGCAGAGCATTGAAGGGTGTCTTCAGTCTGATTTTCTGCAGAACTTCCTCTGAGCAGTACATGGTGCTTGGATTTTATGCAGAAAAAAGAAATAATCTTCAAGGGTTTCACTTGCTGTTTTTTTTCATGCTAATATTCATTAGATTTCCTCTTTTATTCCTGCTGTGAATGTGTATGACGTCAGCCATCCTAAAAATCAGAGCTTAACCATGAATATATTTAGCACTCATTCATTAATTTTTACCCCTCAAAAACTTCTATAAAGCAAGTTCTTGTCTTTCATTAGTGCAAACAACTTTGTGGGGTTTTTTGTCATTTGTCTGTTTTTTTTTTTTTCTGTGTTCTGAAGCCAATGAAATGCTGTAACACAATTTATATCTGCTCAAACATGTTTGCTGATAGAAAGTTCCTTATATATATTACTACACTGAAAACAGAGCAGCCTCTGGAGAGTGTGTTTTTTTTTTTTTTTCAAAATACAGACAAAGTGTTAAACATATAATCCTCCTCCAGTGTGATTAATTACATATCAAGTTGCATGAGACAGGCACTCTGAACTCGCAAAAGCATGCAAGTTCCGAGCACCTGTAGTGAAGACACTCAGAAATATGTGGGAAAAATGAATAAGCATCTCTTGAAATTTCATATGTTGGAGAGATAAATGAAACTGTATAAATGTACTTCCTAGAACTAACATTGTATTTGAAAAAAAACAAGATAGAGGGAAATAATGCCTCCTTGCTGGTCCTTGCACTTCGTATAGGATGCTGCCTCACTGTGTGACCTGAAGGAGCTGTCGCAGTGCAGAAGGAACACCAATACAGCAAAGAATGTCTAGTTTCTTCTGTAGGCTCTTTAAGTGTTAATATACACACTAATTGAAATTTCTATTCTCTACAGTACCCCCCTACCCAGTCTCTAATCCCTTCATGTCAATAAGCATGACAGGCCTGGTTCTAGTAGAAAAATAGAACATTTTTTGACCTGTTAACTTAGCAGAAAATATTACTCAAAAGGGACAACTGAAATACAACTTTTCTTCAAATAACCCTACACTTGTTGCCATTAAATAGTAAAGATTATTTTTAAGGAGGCATTTATTTTTTCATGCTTTTAAATAGATGGGAAATCTGATATTTTGAATGCTTATACTAGTGTCAGCAGAGAACTAATTCTTTCAAAGTAACTGAAGAAAAGTCTAGGGGGAGGATGCCTCTCAGCCATTTCCCTATGATTTTATAATTCTCATTTAGTGTAGAAAATCTGCTCCCTAATTTAAGATTATTTTAGGATACTCTAACTTAAGGTGTTGCACACACTTCTCATGGACAAGGATCAAATGGGTCATTGCACACAGCAATCCATTTCCTGTCCCCATTCCTGTCCTATGTTTCTTCTCTCACGAATATTTTTTTAGAAAGGCTGAGGACTTGGAACTGAAGCAAGTGGGTCAGCTTTGTGCCACATCAGCAACATAAAAACTCTGGAACAAAAGCCAAAAGTTCTGCCCCGACTATCTAACTGGCATTCTCTGTCAGGAAGATACTCATAATTCCAGGTAATTAAATGACTAGGAAGCTCATTTTGTGCTTGGCAGCCAAAATTAAACATGTCAAATGAACAAAGCCTTCTTAAGTACGTGAAATACTAAGGGCTGCTATTAATTTCAATTGGTTAATTAGTTTTAGGGAATATTTTAATCCATGTTTTTGACTGCTGAAAATGATGTAAATGAAAAGCCAACATTTTCTCATTTTTTTCTCTTGTTAGCGTTCTTGGGACTGGAAGAGAGGTTAAATTGTATTTTTCTACTGCAAGAATAAAGCTACAGTATGTTGGGTTTGGTTATTTCTTCTTGTGATAATATATCAATGACAAATTTTGAAAAAAAAATAGAAAAAAGTAAGAAAAATTGTTTGGTAAACATTTCCCAGAAAATGTGTACACTCTTCAGCTAACCCACTACTTTGAAATGTGGATATTTAATTATTTTAGCAATTCTTAGAACACATTTTAGATAGTTATATCTGACTTAGCATGCACTTTAGACTACTGCATTATTCAGTGAAAGAAAAGATTCTTCTATTCTTTAAGTTCATGAATTAAAGCTTTTCAGAAATTCTGTATGTGCAGTTACCAGATCTGTTTTTAGAATGGTAAATGCTACATTCAAAAGAACTGTTATAGATTCCATTACATATAAAGAACATATTTTGATAGATATTCCTTTTATGGTGCAATGCAAAACATCTTCTGAGGGGCTTTGAAGGTTAATATATGTATAATGGCATACATACATATTAATATGTCTATATGTAATAATATGTATTGGTCATAAATAAATTAGTTCATATTTAGAACAATATTCATAATTTTGGCTCTTTTATTTCTCAGAAATAAGTGGTTTACTTGTCAGTAATCCAAAGGGTTTGGATTCTAATCACCCACTAATTTTCCATATTAAAACTTTGCTGGAAGTAAATATGTGCAAAACAGATTGACAGAAGAATTAATTTTCATTCTTTGTGGTTTTATTATTTGAAGTCTTCTTATAAGTAGAACTCAACAGTAAGGGAAATTGAGAATAGGGATTCCTACAGCTACCACTGTTATAACTTCAGGTAAAGCAGTGCACTGCTGGAAAACCCAGACTCTGGTTTTAAAGTATTTCTGAGATTGGATGACCCAAACATGCCTAGTATGCTAGAATTTTTTTGAGATTTGGTTTCTAAAAGTGCAGTGAAATGATGAGCAAAGAAAGTGAGCACAGTCTCTGTTTGCTTTTGAGTGCTACATCTGTTCTCCCAAACCTTTCATGTCAGTCGGCCTTTGATTACCATCCAGCAAGTCTGATGGCAGTGGCCTGCTTTTCAAACTTTATTTCTTTGAAGTGCTAGCAATGACTTTTACAAAGAACATGTGATAAGTAGAAAGCTTCTTGTGTACAGATATTCCACATAATTGAAAAGAGTCTAGGGAAATCTTGGCCCTTAATGTTTACATCCTCTGATCTGGTAGGCTCTCAAATGTATGTAACAAATAAAATTTTTTTTGCACTGAACTCAGTGGGTTACACACATGTGTAAGAGCTTAAGGGACTTGGAACAGTGGGCTTTAAAATACACTCACCATCTGATTTCACACCTTCCCAAATGTGCTTTGCTGAAAGCATGATAAAGCTCACATGGATCCCTTTGACACAATGATGGAGAGCAGTTGAGCTTCACCCTGATATGGATGTGCACAGACAAGAGATTTTTTAAATCAACTCAGCTCAATGAATAAACAGTGTGTCCCCTGCAGAGCTGCCAAGGTCAGTGAGAGTGCTGGTAATCTGCTGTATAAATGCCAGATGCACAAGGTATAGTGCCTCCAGGCATTTTTAGTTCACACTGTTTATAATGGAAGTCAAACGCCAAGGTTCATTACAGTAAAAAAGTTTAGTGTTTCTTCCTGTCTTGCTTTGACATAAATCCAAGTACAAATAAATAAATAATGGTCTAAAGATTCAGGTAGCTCCTTTTTCAGGCTGGCACAACTCTCTAGTAAACTTTAAAGGGGCCATGTAGGAACTTAAAATCATTGGATATTTTTTAATATACAGGATTTGCCCTTCTGAGGAATCTCAGAACTTTAATTAAGAGAGAACTTAATAAAGCATTTTGCAACTGGGCATCTTTACCTTTATGCAAAGCATTTGTTTTCTGTTTTGCTCCTCCACCTCACAGTTTGACTTACTAATCAGTAAAGACAGAGATTCAAAGTATTTTGGTTTGTGGCATGACATTTCATGCACAGCAGGTTTTCTTTGTTAAGCAAGAAGGAAGGATCATTTAACATAATATGGGAACTCCTGGATCTTTGGGCCCAAATCTCCACTGCTGCAGAGATTTGTTCTTTGCAATCCCTTCTATAAACTTATGGAGTGGGATAGGCAAAAAGTCTACTGGAAATATATTACATGGAATATCTTTCTCCTAATGACTAGAAACCTTCTTCTGATTTCCATAGTAGAAATTTATGGGCAGTTTCTATTCGTTTGATCTTGTGCCTATGCTGGCCTTTAGTCTAAACAGATCCTATCTTGCTCTGGTGTTTCCCTGTCTATGTATTTATAGACAGTAATTCAATATAATTTAGCCTCTGTTTTATTAGATTACCCAAACCAATCCCAGTTTTATTCTTCTTCTAAGACTCATGATTCTCTGACACTACACAGGCCATTTTCTTCCCCTGTTCTTTGCTGAGTGGTCCTAAGTATTGCATAGTTCTCCAAAAGCAGCCAGCAGTGCCATGTGCAAAGCCACTCAGTTGCCATTGCTCCTTCTGGAAATACCTCACCTGGTACAAGTCTGAATAATCTTTGCCTTTTGAAGGATATCACTACGGTTCATAGGCATTACTGGTAAATGCAGATCCTCTCCTTTTCTAACATTTTGAGCTTATAACATAAGTTCTCCATATTAGCCCTTTAGTGTATGACATTGCCCTTTGCTTGATTGAATTTTTATCTCATTACTATTAGCAAGTCTCTAAGGTCATCAGGTCTTCCAAACCTCTTTTTTATTGGGGGCGTTTTCCCAAAATCATGACATCTGTAAATTCCATTAAAACAAGCTATCTTTTTGCAACAAGGTCACTGAAAAAAAATTACAGTTCCCAGGACGGAATTGTTACTGGTAAGCTTCCTGCAGTGTCTTCAACTATTTTCTCCCTTTCCTTAATCTTTGGTTAACTTCTATACTAGTCCTAAACTTCTCCATGTTAACCAATTTGTTGTCCCAAAGCACCACGTGAAAGGCTTAAAAGAACATCTCAGAGTAGTAATTCCTTGCATTTTCAAGGCAAATTACCAAATCAGTTTATCATAATCTATTCGGTAAGGTTCTGCCATGATTTGTGACACTTTATGCCTTTAATTGTTTTGTTCCCCCACTTGGAGCGCTTTTAAAACCTTTAATTCCTTTCTGAATACTTGCATATCATTAAGAGTTGATGAGCAGGTCATTATTTGACTGACAAAAAACATCCTCTCCACTATACTTCATAATTTTTACTCCATGCCATAAAATGATGAATAAATGAAACAGAATGCCAGGGAGTATGTATCTAGATTAAGTTTCCAGTTTGTGGTTCAGTTCTCTCACATTCAGCTGCAGTAAATCACAATAACCACTGGAAAAGGAAGTCACTGGAGAGCAACCAAGATTCTTTAAATTGAACTGTGAATGCAAACATGTAATATTCACTTTCTTAAACATTATTTGTTGATTCAAATTGCTAAAATTTGATGATATTTTCTTAAGTGGGTTTTCTTAACTATTATTATCTTCAGATTTTAAAGTTCAACACCTCATTACCATTCTTTTCTTTGAATTCACAAAGAAAAAGCTAAAGGCCAGTACAGAATTAGGATCCAGATTACCTTTCATTGTGATTCAGANACAGGGCTGAGGCCAGGCAGTTCTAAGGGCAGCTTATATCCAGGTGGGAATGCCTGGCTCCCCCCTCCTGGGTGGAGCATCTCACAATAGGATGAGATAAGTCCATGAGTCATGTGGTGGTTTCTTGATGGCCCATTGTCTGTTATCAGGGGTGGGTCGCTAGCAGGTGATAACAGCTAATGGCCCACAGCTGGTGGTAAGAGAATACTTAAATACATCTCTTGTAACCTAGGACAATGCAAAACAATTTTCTTATGCCATTGGAGGAAGAGGATGTACATAGCCTCTTTCTACCTTGACAAGGAGATGTAATGCCATAGTTTACAGGGGAAAACATGCAACGTAAATAAGGGAGTGAATTACCAAAAATATTTTGACTTATTTAAGGGAAATATCAGAGACTAGTAGGAGAGAGAAAAAATATACAGCAAAGACACTAATATTTTTAGACTTAATATTTCCATTTTGCAATAATTCAGGCATAGACTTTGACTGTCATTTTAAACACTGTGAGCCTTACTGTAGGAGTTTATGAATTCTTCAATTATTTAACCATCCAGCATACATAATTTTATATGATCTATAAATGAGCAGTACTTGATAGTCCCAGAGCACTGAAGAATTTCAGAAACATTTAAGACTTGCATCCTTTCCTTATAAAATACTGTCATTTCTTTGGCTCAAGAGCTTCCTTGATCATACTGCGAGATGGAAAAGCACAAATCACTTTACTCCAGTGTTTTCTCCATGGCTGAGTTACAAGTCTTATGTTCACCAAGAGTAGAAGGGTCTTGTGGCAAAACAGAGCATAGGGGTGAGGAAGTTCATATTCTAATCCTGTGCCCCAGGCTTTTGTATGAATCCATGGGCAACTAGTTTAACCTCTTTGATCCTCAATTTATTTTGCAGGAAACTGGGAGGGGAAATGATAGAGTCTGTCTTGTAAAGGTGTCAGGAGGGTACCTTCTGGCAGTTTTAGATGGAATTGAGTGCTCCAGAAAAGCAAATCTTATTACCTTTTAGCCCACTTCTGTCTTTTAACCATCAGTGGAGATGGGATCAGAGGCCTTACCACTGGCCAGGGAAGGTGTATGAAAAAGTCAGTTTGAAGATTTACATAAATGTTCAACATTAACTATTAAAGTCTTCATTCATGAATTCCAAATACAAAAAAATCCTTTAGTGCCATAATTCACTTGTACTTTTAATTGTGATACCTGTGATGCCTCAAAATATATTTCAAATGGGAGGCTAATTATTGCTGCTAAGCATCTCCTCTCTAACAATTGTCACTTGGAACATATTTTCTAGGCACAATCCACACTTCAAACCACTTTAGTTTTATAAATGAATGCTAATAGTGGAAAGGCAAGCTTGGCATCTGGACATTTGAAGCTGCCAGGTGTATTGTATATATGACCACTGCTTAACTATAGTAACTGAAGAGGAAAAAAATGAGAAAAATAGAGATAGCCATTAAGAACTGCCAAGAGTCAGCACTATGTTATTATTTTAATTACAAGGGGATGCTGATTTGCTTTGTAATTCCAAAGTGAAGTTGCTGTTAAATGTCCAATATATGTCTGAAATTATGCTTTCATGCCAGTTTTCAATAAAAATAGAGGTTGCTATTAGGATGGCTGTTTAAGCATACAAAACGAAAAGGCGAAAAGTAGAATGATGCTTTTTTGCCATAATTTTGGAAGATACCAATCCATCTCTATGTCAAGGAAGCCATAAGAATAATACCACACAGGAAATGGAGAAGAAATCTGTAAAATCACTGTTGTAGTCTATGATGTAAGAGAAAAATATCACAGATCTCTGTCATAAAAGTAATGCATTAATGTAGGGGTTCTTAAGGGTAATTATTTGGATTTTGGGGTATTTTTTTCCAGCATGCGGTAGAGCAATAACTTATGCTGTATATGTATGCATTAGCCCAGCTTAAGACCCCTGCCCCTCAAAAAAACCTAAAAAACAGTTGAATTTCCCATTCCCAAGCAGTCCCTTATGTAAGTCCCTCAGCAAGAGAACATCCCACAAGGGTGCTACAGTAGCCCTTTGGTGACTACACTGAGTGGGTTCTTATCCAACATTTCTTTTTTCAGAGTGAGGTAGGGATGTGACTTCAGTGAACAATGGAAGTGTTGAATTAAAAGAATATGGGTATATTTTGAATGCACGCTTTGTTTGCAGAAGAGGATTTGTACTACTAAGGTTAGGAAGGACTGGAATTTCAAAGATAAATATTGAAGTCCTAGGTCTGGAACTTCACATTTTGTGCTTGAGCACATCATCTGATTTCTATGACTCAGATAGTCATTTGTTTTCTTTGTTCTGTCTGACAAAAGATACTCATCCTTGTGTGTTTGTACAGTGCTTATCATACAGGATTCCCAGTCTATCAACAGGTTAATGAGGTGTAAGTTATAGTTTGAATTTATATCAGGTACTCTGCAATAACTGCCTGTACTTATGCCATGGTAAATGTAGGTAGTTTTCTTCTTCAGTGAGGAATAAGCTGTCTCACTTTTACTGCAGAGTGAGAGCAAGCACTCAGACTGCTGTTAGTGAATAGCAAAAATGCTATAAATCAACATCTCACGTTACCATGTGAAAGCTTATGCGTGTAGCTGTCTTTCCGTGCAGGGAATGTTTGAACTCAGCAGGTAACACAACACTGAAATTATCAAATCTTTAACAATTGACTTTTCAGCATTAAATATAGAAGTTTAAGGACTTTTTTTGAGAAACATGACATCTTAAGGTTCCCATCTCATTTGCCTAGGAAAATTGTAACTGGCTTTTTCTCTTTGATTGTTCTCAGAAAACTTGCAGTGATTTTTCTTCATTATCATCCTCCTTATCATCCCCCAAACTTCTGAATTACAAATACACCATAAGGTGGAGATTGTAAGTAACCTCTATCTGCTCACAAGTGAAAGTGTGTTTATTGATGGTAGATACAAGCAGTTAAATCCTTCAATCATTAACAACACTTAATGATAACTGAGGGTGAACTTTTAAGAAGTTTTAGTGTAAGTATTTTCAGAATTGCATTTTTATGTTTTTGATATTTCTACTATAGCTTTTGTCACTCAGGAATCAATGTTTCTTCCTTGTAAATAGGTTTTTTTCATGTAATTACTAGAAATGGTGGAACACTTATTGGCATAGTTGTGCTTTCTGCCAGGAAGTCATGGTGTGAAAAATTAAAATGATTCATAGAGCATATGGATTTTTGACTGGTTTAATATCAATATTTATCATTTCAGCAAAGTCAGTTTTGTTGTGATGTGTAAAATGCATCACATTGAGTTAATCATTGCAATCACTGTTTATTAAATTAATTTTTTATTTTCAGTATATACTATTTAATGCAAAATGTAAGGACTTTCTAGACTGATTGGCAAACCCAGAGACCAAAATTCCAGAATTTTCTTGAAGAGATAAGTTCCTGCTATTTGTCTAACAATCTAAATTATCCACTGAATTATGAACCACATGACAATATCCCTGTAGGTTTGTATTGCATTTTGTTTTCCAGGCCCCAGACCTGATATGCATAAAGTTTGAACCAGGGATCCATAAGAATATTGCCTTGTTTTACATAATCTTTAATCCTTTAATTCTTTACAGCCTTTCAATTTTCCTCTCCTGCTCTCCTCAATTCAAGAATTAGTGTTGGTCCTTAGGCTGAGTTAAAAACTAATCTTCCTTCCCATCATAACAACATAGAATGCTGGAAAAAGATTAGCTGTTCTTGTATCATGTCCATGTAACAAGATATATGCTTATTCAGTTTGCATCACACGTCCTTTCCATTTAACCAAATTCCTCCCTGGGTTTTCGTTTCTGGTTTGTTTTTGGTGTTTTTTTTTTTTTTTTTTTTTTCTAGGTGTTAGTTCAGTGTTAAATTTCATTGTGCCTTAGCCAGGCAAGTGAAACATGAACAATAANTTTTTTTTTTTTTTTTTTTAATTTTCAGACATTTGAATCCAAAATAAATTAACACTGGCTTCTGTTACCAGCTGGATGCTCTTCTACTGTGTCTGGCTTGTCACTTTCCAGATGGGGCTATTTCTTTTTAATCTCCATATTGACTGCTATTATGCTTTGTCACTCTTTCCATTCCCTCAGTCTCTGAATCTTCAATAGTTTCATCAATATAATTTCATCAACTTGCATTTCTTTGCAACTTTAGCTAAGGGACTTTGCCTTGATTGTTGTGCTGGACGAAGTTCCCAAGATGGTCTTCCTTCTTATGCAGTGTCTGTTTCCCTTTTAAAATGAAAGCAAAACTGAAGAATGCACCCATGCAAATTGCTGCTTTAAAGTTCATACCATTTGTTTTTCTAATAGGATCATTATTAAGATTTTTTCCTCCTCACTGTTCATTGCCCCTTAATGTTTCCCATTATCCTAAATTAAAAGAGACAAGGGAAATTTGTTCCAAATGTTAGAAACCAGAAAACCATGAAAAGCTCTGAGTAGTTCAAAGTCAAGAAAGGAAATAATATTTCCGTGTAATTTTTAAATATTACAAACACATTACATACAGCAACATCTTCCAAAGGTTGTTCAGTTGAGTCTTTGGAAACAAGATGTGGTGGCTGGCTAAGATCTGATTCACCATAACCTCACAGCAGTGGAAGCTGCTGAAGATAACCAGGGGTGTTATCAGCTCTGACTTTTATTGGTTCTGCATAGCAAACTAGGCAATAAAGAAAACTGTAAATGCAGGATTTATTCTTTGCAGGGGGAAACCTCATGCTTGGAAGATTAATGAAGAATTCCTGGTTCACTGTTTACTAAAGATACCTCTATTCCATGGTATTTTAATTGTAAATCTCTTATTTGACATACTAACTAATGGTTCCTGCTGAATTAATAAAAGCGACATATTAACTTTAAATCCCAGATAAAGTAAAGATTGCTGTTTTAATATCCCATCCATATCCTTTATCTTTCTACAGGGGCTTTCAGGCCAGTAGTTTTAATAACATGCATGAATGAAGATGCTCTTTTTTAACACAAATGGTGGCAAAGAGTTTTTCCTTTATATTAGCAGGCAATCAATTCCAATAGCTTTTTAATGCTTTTTTAAAGAATCAATTTTAAAGCAGAAGCTCTTCAGGGGACCCTCTTAAACTTCTTCACAGCCAGTCTCCTAATTTTCTATTACAATACAATCTAAAGCAGCTACAAAAATAATGCTGATAATGTTTGCTGGGTAATGATTTCCAATTTCCCCATTCCATGTACCCTGTTATTAGGAGGATCAGCTTCACCGTGTAAATTAATTTTCAATTCACTTCAGGGGAATATTACAATGATTTATTCAGCACTGATACTGAAGAAAGTGTTGGGGGGTTTTTAGCAATCTGAAAAACAAAATCAATTTGTTTTGATTATTACCATTCTAAAAAATGTTAAGACAAAGGGTTCACAGGAATATTTTAGAGGTTAACATACACCTTACAGAAGCAGTCAGTATGATCCTAGGTGTAGTTATCTGACCAGAAAGGTCAAGGCAAATGTCTGAGACTTCCTGGTTTCTCCCTGTGCTTCAATATTAGAGAAGGACTGAGCATTTTCTAGACATTTTCATGTATACAGAAAAGAAAACAGGTCAACCTTTCAGTCACTAAAGCTGTCTCTGGTCAGGGAAGAAAACACTTGCTCTAAGTTAGACAAGGAACAGATTGTTTCAAAGTCAACTGTGTTATTGGTAATGACATCCAGGATTTGGGAGAGTTCCAGGCTAGGAAGAAGGACTAGAAGAATTTTCACTTTCACAAATAAAGGATTTGTTGTACAGCAAGCATCTGTTACTACTGCTCAGGAGACTTATACCAAAATTCTCACTCACTGTAGTGCTCATACCTGATAAAGTAGTACCTGTACATTGCATTTTTAAATATACATTGCATTTTTAAAAGTGAGATTTGTGTCACTGGACTTTCAATGACAACAAAAGAAAAATCCAATCCACATGAGAGTCTCTTTGGAGAAAAGAGAGAGAAGTAGAGAATCTTTGGAGTTAATAACTCTGATTTGGCCAGTTAGCCAATCTCAGGCATAAATACTTCCCTCAAGTCACAGTAAAGAGGATCTGGAGTGATTATTTCAGACCAAGCTGTAGATTTTGATATAGAAGATATTTGCATTCTATTTACTGATGTGTTTTGGTGTGTTACCTATGATATTCCAAAATTTTCAATAGTTTAAAGATCAATGGTAATATTCTTTTCATGTGAAAATCTTTTAGGGGGCAGTTGAAATGCCCTAAGTCCACCAGCATCAAAATGGAAGAAATTTTTAAATGAAACCAAGTTTGTTAAAAATTAAAGCCCATCCACATAAATTTGAAGCTTGTGAAATTGGTTGAAGGCTTTAGGGATGACCACAGGAGAAAAACAACCAATCATTTCTGAATTGCTGAACTGAAAATTGCCACTTTCTGTGGCTGTAGTGGTAAGAAGTATACCCCAAACACAATAAATAGCACAAAATCCATTGGTTGTAGTCCCAAAAGAATTTTTTGGATGATAATTGTGATCTGTCACTATTGCTAGTGTTTCCACATACGATGCAATATAAAAAAAATATTATTATTGAATTACAGATGCATAGTTTGAAGCTGAAGAAAACTTGATTTCAATGGGACCTGTGAAACATTAAGACAAAAGTTGTGCTGTTCCATTGCAGTGATGTCTTCCTGGGCTTTTTCTTCCATATTGATACTAGATTGGAAAATTGGAAAATAATTGTCTTTTTTCTGTCATGGGGCTATAATCAGGCATTAAATATATCCCACTTATCATGCTTCCAGCATGCTAGTAGCATAGTTGTCACATCGAGTTTTTAACAACATGTTGGCAGGGAGCCGAACTGACAATATTTATTAAAAATAAAACAGCAAGGAAGAGCAAACACTTGTGACAAAATAGCAAGTGAAGGCACTCATAGAACATATATCTAGGTTGCCTGATTTGAAAGAAACTGAAGATTTTTCTGAGTATATGATTTTGAAAATAAACAAAATAAAAGAGAAAACGATGATATTATTTTTCACAGAGAGCCATAGTCAAATGCCTCATACCAGAGGAGTGAGACTTGTCCTTAAAATGTTTTGTCAGGTTCAGTGAATTAACCTGGGAGTCTAAGTTTGTAACTATATATACTCAAAATGTTATGGAGATGTACTGTTGACAATCTAGAATTCTTTATGGATGTTTTAGAGGGTCCGTAGAGGATCTTAGGAAAGAACACATGAGTAGAAAAACCACACTATGATATGTTGCCTGAAATATAATGAAAGCTTTTGACAATGACCTATTTGCAGGCTTCTTGTTCAAGATTATATCTGATATTCTTTGATAGGACTAAATGTTTTCCGAGTCTGCATAAACTACTGTCACCAGCAACATCTCACTGCAAAGAAGACTACGGTTTCAAACAACATGGTATTAAATGCTATTCCCTTTTTCTGTTTCAAACTTCTTCCCTAATGTTCTTGTTTTATTCTTCCAAAACATTTCAACACATATTTCAGTGTGCAATTTTTCAGCTCCTACTTTTCAGTACTTGTCATTTTCTATTCTCCTTAAAATTTCTCCATCAGGTTGGAGAGTACTGGTCATCATAACCTCCTATAGTATGTAAGCTATTCCAAATATTTGATGATCCCTATTGTTCTTTTTGATATAATTTCTGCTAAAAACTTAATGCTAAGTCAAGGTGACCTCAGACAAAGAGAAATAAAACAACTTACTTTAGCTCTTATGAATCCCACATCAGTGCAAACCTCTATTATACTTTAAATTGTGTTATTCTTACCTTACAATTATTATCATGATCTGTGTTTTTGATGGACAGTTTTATAGTACATGTTCTCACCTGTAATAGTAGCATTGGAAAGAATGTTTCTTCTGTACCTGTAAATTAAAGTAATGCATCCGTTTCAGTTCATTGCCCTGACTTTACTTTTAAGTGTCTGTAATATGAGAAAATTAGAGAGAAATCCATTCTACCTAAATCTGTATAGACATCCAGTGACTCTCATCAGTGCTAGGTGTCTACTGCTTCCTTTACAATCAGTGGAGGGAAATAAGGGCATCTCTGGAGACCTATTCACCCCATTTTAAGAGAGATGTTTGTGTTACGTGGTCTGAATTGGTCTCCAGAGGATGGGAATAATTGCACTATGGAGGTCCCTCTCTTCTATTCCTCTAGGCTCTTCCAATCATGGATAGCAAGTAATAACTTTGATTAAAATGTGAACTTTCAGACAACTAATTAGATGAAATTACTCCTATTCTCAGTGTCTATGTTTGTAGGAGAGAGACAATAAAATGAATACTGTGATTTGGTGTTTTCATGGACAGCAAGATGCAGTTAAAGCAAAGGGATACCAGGAAGGGCCCCCTTCTCCTCAGTTCCCACACCCTCCTCAGAGGATAAGGGGAGACTTTCCTCTCTGTGCAGTGTGCTCCTCTTCTAGAGTCAGTCAATCTTTCCAGGCTGCTTTAGACACATATTTTAGCAATACATCCATGTCAGACTGCGTCCCACCTTCTTGCAGGGCCCACATTGCAGTGGCAAAGGAGGTCCTCTTAAACTGGCCAAAAGGTTATTTAAACATGTCCTCCCTCTCCAGACTCCTCCAGTCCTTCCCCAAACTCTTGCAACTTCCTCTCTTTTCAAGTCAGCAAAACAAAGAAATCATTTTTAGCTAGGCTCAACCACAAGTTGGCAAGGATAACATTCTTAAATATCACTGTGCTATTATGATAAGCACGGCATATTCCAGGAAGAAGAACTGCAGATTATGGCAACCTTCAGTAAGTATGGATAATATTAAAATTTAGATTTTTTTTTTAGCACCCAAAAAGCCATTAGCAAACCTGTCAAAATAAAAAAAAAAAAAAATTAAAAAAAAAAAAAAAAGGGAGCCTATCAGGATTTCAAATGAAAGAAATGAAATTTATGAATACTTAGCTCCCAGATCCTCAGTGCATCTTAAGCAGAAAATGATATATACTTACTTCAGAAATATAATTACCATATTTGAGCATCTGAGCTACATGAAAATACCAGAAATTAAATTTTCTTCCAGTTTTATTTGAGACTGTGAAGGTGTAAAAAGAAAAATATGTATTAAAAAATCTATGTCATGATGTGTCCTCCTTTCAGAAAAAGAAATATGACCCCTTCACTACTACAGCAAAGTCCTGTCTTGTCATAAGCACAAAACATTCATTCCATGCTCAGTGCAAGTAAGGAGATTTGTATAAAAGAGTCTAGTACAGTATTTATCAAAGAATATTGAGAAAGAAGAACTGCCACTGTGAGATTCTTTCTGAAGCTAACTGAAATCCTGCTATGGATTAAATTCTTGTGTCTCTTAAATTTTTTTAGTTCTTCAATTATTGCTCCCCAAAAAGAGTAGGTTAAACAAAGAATTATTAACAGACGATTTCTCAGTTATGAAAATGGAGCTAATACTAGTAATGAATAATATTTTTATGTCTTTATAGCAGTTCATGCATCAGTAGATACCAAAGCCTTTATCAGGTGTAGACTACTTCATCTCGATATACAAGGCAATGCCAGATGAATCGGGACTGATCCCTTCTGTATAACTCCCCTGCCCCCAAACTCCTCTAAGATTTCTCTGGAGCTCAAATGTCTGCAGGACCCCAGTCACAGATTTACATAGGTTTGGATGAACTCTAGGAAACCATCAAGTTTGATCTCCTGCTCAATACAGGGCGAACTTTGAAATTGCATGAGGCTGCTCAGGGCCTTGGCCAAGAATTTTAGGTTTTTCCAAGGATGGAAATTCCCTGTCTCCCCAGATTTGACCACTACCACTGTAAAGAACTTTTTAGTGGAATGTCATAAATCTGATCTCAGCTAAGTTCTGATGACCCCAAAACCCAGATGTGCTGTGTGATACTATGGGATCTCCTGGCCAAGACCTTCAGGAAGCACCAGAAATGTGTCTTCCCTTTTCTGCTTACACGGTACTGGGCCACCAGCCCTGGATCAAAATTCTGAAGGTCATTAAAAAGAAATGGTTAAGTGAAGCACAAATTCTAGACTAGCTTTGTGTCACCTTCACCCTCTTGGCAGCACTTGGGTTATCTTCCAGAAGACAGTGGGGCAGATGGAAATTTCAAGAAGGATTGATAGCTGGTTCCTGTTTCCACTTTTCTTAAGGCATCTAAAGATGTCCTTGAAAACCTCCACTTCTGCAAATTGCTTGAGGGATCTTGTAGCAGAGAAACCCATCCAGCTGGGTAATATCAGTAATATTAATGATAATAGGGTAAGGACACTCATCTGCATGAGGATGTATTAAGGTGTTAGAAAAATGTGTTTCCAGGCCAATTCTAGAGCAACAACAAGAAATGGGATAAACCTACAACTTCATGACGATTTAAGGATTCATCCTAGCTTTTTATAAGTATCATTCCATTTAAGAAATGGTATTCAATTAATAAAAAGTAAATCTAGATATAAAGGCACTGCAGATTCTAAAATCAATGAATTACAATGAGACAAATAATATATTTGTGTTGCTTTTTGGTCACTAACCTGTCTAATGTGGTCTGCCTTCAGAAGCCATGATCTGTGAGGCAAAAATGACATCTGTTAATCAAGAAAAGGATGTCAAGTTGTCCCCAGTACATTTCAGTCAGAGTAAGTAGAGAAGAACACAGGAAAAATTAAGCACAAAACTAAACACTTTATCTAAATATATATTTTTTTTATTTCTGACTGGTGGGGCAATCTGCTGTTGAGTTGGATTTAGGCTTTCTTTTGTGTTTATTTTCTCACCCAGAACTGTTACCTATTTTGATAACACTTCTTTTTTTTTTTTCTCACAGTAAAGTTATATAGACAACGCGAGTTATATTTTATTTATAGCAAAACAAACCACAACAAAATAAAATCTATTTTAACAAGGTTGTAACATTTTTAATTCTTTCACTGAACTTTTGATATAACTCAGTAAAATAAACCCCTATAAAGATTGTATAAAAGTTGTAACTGAACCTGCATGATTTAAAAAAAATTATACTCCCCCCTAAAATATATACATATGAATTTTTTAATTATGAGTCTCAGCAAAATCCAACTACTTACTCTATCCTCATTAGCATTTTGCTAAATTAATAGGACAATATAGTCTGCAATTATGTTTCCTTTTTTTTAAATAAAAAAAAAAGGTTTGAGTTCTGGATTGAAAAAAACCCAACAAAACAATTTGTAAGCACAACTCAGAATGGCACCATTTTCATTAACACTCTGTACAAATCTAGTTATTTTTCTTTAAGGAAATCAATTTGGCACAGATATTTTGTAAAAGACCTGGCAATCGAATTGAAAAGGATAAGCTGACTTTATTTTCCTATTCTTTCTGCAGTCCGAGAGCACAGCATGGCACACTGAAGATGGTGACCACGAATTCCTGTTCAAGAAAATGTCAGAGGAGCAAGAGCAGTGACATGTGTCCTCTCTACACTGGGCTTTTTATTTGTAATGAAATGTATTTTACTCAAGGGCTTTCACCAGTCCAATGTGTGGATTGATTTTTTTCTTCTTGTATCAGGATCTGTTCCAAATAAATGTGGGACTATATTTTTGCAGTGCTCAGTGAACTAGGAGACATGCAACTGCTGTGCAAAGAGATTAGATTTAGTAATAGAAGCATATGTCCAGGGTCAACTGGCAGTTTTCTCCAGTTTGATGTGATCAAAATACTAAACATAATCATGTTTTTGTGCAAACTTTACACAACAGAAGCATTTTGTCATTAAAATTACAGTTTGTTTTTGGCTCAAATTACTGCAATATCACAGCTGTGTTTTATGAGAACATGCATAAATTCTTTGCAACAATTTTGGGCTGGATTGACAAATGTCATATTTCCATTTCTCTTTAGAATGATGCCATTACAGTTGATTGTTGATTTTAAAATTTGATGTGCATAAGATTAAAAAAAAAAAAAAAGAGAAAGAAAAAAAGAAAGAAAAACCACTCAATATTAAAATGAAACACTATGAAGAACAGTTTTGGTTTATTATTCCTGTTTCTTACAGATTTTGTTTCCATGGTCTTTATTCAGTTATTTTCTCTTTCCAAAAGTCATTTTAGATGCCGAGAAGATGGAAGCTATTCTGAGCACAAAGACCATTCATTTAGTATACATAAATTGTAAATAAATTGTCTTGCTTTTCCTCTGTTTGTTACCAATGTCACTATCATTTTTAGAGAAAAACAACCAACAAACCAAAACCAAATCCAAAATCCTATACAGAAGTCTTTGTGTTCTTGCATTGTTTTTATTGTGGACTTTGTGATGGTGTTTAGTGGTTAGAATATGGCACACTGAGTGTGGTAGTGGAGAATTACCTTGACATTTAATATGTTCTTAATTTTGGTTGGCTACTCCTTCCACTCATCAGCATTTATAGCCACACTCATTTCTGGGGAAGGAAGAGCTAGATACTAAAACAGAAAATGTCAAACGCTCCTGTACTCCAAGGACATGCTAGACATTCAAATTCTCCTACTTTATTATCATAGCAAAGGACTGCAACAAGAGTAGGAAATAACCTTACATTAAACTATACACCTGACAGATGGTAACAAAAAAGGAGAAATGGCTCAAGCCAGCCTATTATGACTCCAAGATGTTCACTTTGTGGTTGCCTTCAGAGGCTGCTCATCCTTTCGCGGATGAGTCATAAACAATGGAGTTACTGAACATGACTGCTGGTCTGCACGTGCTCTGCTGGGTCTCCTGCAGTCAAACCTGGGAAACACAACACAGTCCACTACGGAGGCTGCACCTGCTGCCTGCTGGTTTCTCTGGCACTTCTGGGTCTGCTTTTGGTTATACCGCATTTCAAATGCACTTTCCTGTTCACTTGTCTATCCAATTATCAGTTCTTGTTTTCTTAACTTCAGTGCTATCTTTTAAAGCTCACTTCTTTTATTTTCCTCCTTTCCTCATTTATATGCACTAAAATGCATTATTTGCTCTTAAATGTACTAAAATTCTATCAAAAAGTAAAACAGCTTCAACGATGTTATTAGTGTATCACAAGTTAGAGGGCAAAAAAGTAATGTAGGAATAATGAATAGCAGAAAATTTTGTGCTAAAATATTTGAATTATGCATTTGATTTTAATACTCTAATTAGCTAAACATTTAGGAAGATAGCAACATTGTGATAGTAGCAGAAATATTAACAGCAAAGGCTTTTCCTGCTTTTGAGAAATCTTGTATATATTACAAGCAAGCGAAACATCTTTGTGCACCTCCTTCTTCCTCCCCAAATGTAAAATACATGAACTGAACTGGAATGTAGCCAGTTGAGAAAGACAAAGGTACAAAAATGTATCTAATTCAGCCAAAAGGGAATGCAGTTTGTCAATACCAGTTTGATCTAGTTAATTATTTATTTGCAATGGTCACCTTGTTTGTGCTATCATGAAAAAGTATTAAAGTGGAAATAAACCTCAGTAATTTATCTTGCTGCATCAGAGGATGCAAACTCTATATCAAGGTACTCAGTCTCTGTCAGACCAGTACATTATTTCCCAGTCATCTTGATATTATTCCTAGGAGATAACACTGAATGAATATACTGGTCCTGTTATGAATTCTTAAGATTTTCACGAGACAAAACCCCTTAAGGAGCAGTGAAAAATTGTCAGTAAACACCCACCTCAAATAATGCAATCTGTATTGTCACAGTAAGTTTTACTACATCCAGTTATAAGTTAAAATGTCTTTGCAGTGCATTATACTGAATTTTGTGAAAAATGCTGTGGGTTCATCAATATATGCTGTATAGAAATACAAATACTCTCTGTACAGATACAGAGAGTACACATGTTACTTCATGTAACCTTATGTGTACAGTGACAAAATACAAGAACAGTTAAGACTGGAAGGGACCACTGGAGGTCATCTAGTTCAACTTTCCTACTCAAGCAGGACTGTTTCGAGTCGGGTTTGAATATTGCCAAGGACGGTGACTCCACAGTTTCTCTGGGCAACCTGTGTCAGGGCTTGGTCACCCTCCCCATAGAAAAGTGTAATCTGATGTTTAGAGGGAATCGTCTTTGTTACAGTTTGTGCTCATTTGCTCTAATCTTGTCACTGGCATGACTGCAATGACCCTGGCTCCATCCACATTGTGCCACTGCACTCTCCCTTTAAGTATTTATATATGTCGATAAGATCTNCCACTGGAGGTCATCTAGTTCAACTTTCCTACTCAAGCAGGACTGTTTCGAGTCGGGTTTGAATATTGCCAAGGACGGTGACTCCACAGTTTCTCTGGGCAACCTGTGTCAGGGCTTGGTCACCCTCCCCATAGAAAAGTGTAATCTGATGTTTAGAGGGAATCGTCTTTGTTACAGTTTGTGCTCATTGGCTCTAATCTTGTCACTGGCATGACTGCAATGACCCTGGCTCCATCCACATTGTGCCACTGCACTCTCCCTTTAAGTATTTATATATGTCGATAAGATCTTCTTGAGCCTTCTCTTCTCCAGGCTGAACAGTCCCAGCTCCCTCAGCCTTTTGTCACAGGCAAGACACTCCAGTGCCTTCAGTATCTTCATGGTCCTTTCCTGGGGTGCCTCCAGTATGTCCATGTCTCCCTTATACTGGGGAGCCCAAAACTGGACCCAGCATCCCAGATATAACATTGCCATACAACATTGCCAGTGCTGAGTAGAGGGGAAAGACCATGTTCTTTGACCTTCTGGCAATATTTTGCGTAATGCAACCCAGGGTAACATTGGGCTTCTTTTCTGCACAGGCACTTGCTGTTTCATGTGCAACTTGATGGCCACCAGGATGCCAGGTCCTTTTCTGCTAAGATGCTTTCTAGCTTGGTGTCCTTCAGCACATATTTGTGCACAGGGCTGTTCATCCCTCAGGGCAGAATTTTGCCCTTCTTGTTCAATTTCCTGAGGTCCTTTACATTGTCTGACTTCTTCATTGTAGTAATTGCACATATAAGTAACCAAAAAATTTGACATGTAAATTTTCTAAAAACAAGTTATTAAGTTACTGACTTCCAGAATAATATCTATGAAAGTGATATCAAATGTAATGAACATTTAACTGTCTAAATGGTATTCAGACAGTTAAATGGTGGTGCCTGGTGCCTCCAAGCTGATCACCTTAGTTTGTATTCTTAGCAACTTAAAAGAACTAAGCAAAGTTAAATCAACTTCTTGTTTTCCTATAGAAAACCTAGAGAGCTATTTTATTTTAGCAGAGGATCTGATCTAAATAAAGCTTGGCAAGAAATATCTTAGGCAATATGTTTCCCTTGAGTAAATGTTCAGATTTTTTTTTTTTTAATAATTCTTTCCTTGTGCATCAGTTTCACCCATCTAGATAACCACAGATTCAATAGAATGCTTGTGTCAAAGCAAGAGTAATCACTGGGAAATCAAGGTTTAAAGCAAGAGTAATCACTGGGAAATCAAGGTTTATGTGCCATTCTATTAGAAGAGTTTCTTCTTACGTGTTACAGGGAAGTCACTTGCATAAAAAAAAAATAGTTTTGCTGCCATTAAACACACAATAAAGCCTTTTACAAGAGTACAGCATTATTCAAATAGGCTTAACCCTGCCAAGTGTTTACATTAGATTTATGAAAGCTTTTCTTTCATTCTGAATATTGTGTTAATCTTAATTTCTTCTCTGAAACCATTGTGTGCACTGTCAAATAACTGCTGTGTTGCATCCCAGGAGGGGAAGTGAGTCTTGAAAAATCCCAAGGGAAAGGGTGTTAGGATGTTCAAAATATCTATGTCTAGTTCTTGTCTATGATTAGCTCAGTGGATATTCTAGTTTTGCAAGATTGTGTGTGGTATAGAATATGGTAAGTTGCTCAGTTCGGGTTTTCTCATTTAAACACAGGTCATACCTCCATTATATTACACCTCCACCTAGCTCTGTAACGTAATGAGAAAATCCCTGGTAGAGAAAATCTTGAAGGGCCCAAATATGATTACACTTTTATAGCCATGTTTCTTCTGAGAATCAGCCATAAGCATTTCTTATTGAACAAAAATTTTCTCTTTAGATGGCAGAGATGCAGATATTTAAGTAGTGAAATATATTTCTTACCCATAACTATTTCTTACACTTACCTGTAACTTTTCTAAATAGTAAAATAACCAACTTTAAAAATTTCATCCTTGGATTAATATTGAAAGTAGAGAAGCAAGAATGAATATAGGTTTGAAATGAGCTTTTACATAGAAAGCAAAACAGACACCTGGCATACAGCATATGACAGGAACACTATCAAATGGCCACTTCAGGAAGAGTGAACAGTCTTGTGAAGCTGTTAGAGAGCAAGTCTGACTCCTATGTGAAATCATGTTTCTAACTACAGAGGACTGGTTGAAGTACCTACCCTGCCACAGTTCCAGTATTCCCCCTTCCTTTCAGACTTCCTCAGAGAGGAAATAAAGTTTAATTTATTTCCTCTATAATTATCTCTAAGGAAAATTATTTGAAAGAGTAGGTGAGTAGCTACAGTATTAATTTGGCAATCTACCTTTGTTAGAAGTAGTCTTCTAATGATGAAAGAGACTCTGTCCCTCTAACAACTTGCAGTTTTGTTACAGAATTTTATTTTGCTTGCATTCTGGGGGAAGACATTAATTCAGAGTCTTTTGTAAGCTCAGTTTCTCCACTGCAAATCTCCTCTGGGGCATACAGGAATAGAAAAAAAGCTTCAACAAGAGATCTATTCTTTCAGGATATTTTCCATGAAAAACCTTGGATAAGAGTGAAGAATTTCCACATCCACAGAAAGAGAAGATAGGTATTGAGAGAAAAATGAAAAATCAAGATCTCCAAAGGTGAAATAAGGTGTTCAGTAGATAGTCTGGGGAAAAACAATGCCTGTGTTTGATGTTTTGATTTGTTTTATTAAAAGGAAAATGTACCAGGGAGTCACAGATTGTGACAAGAGCAATCTGAGGATGATTTTCAGTTACAAACCTTAATCTCCCAAACTCTTATCTCCTCCCATCTTTGAACATATCTCCCTATATTTTTGTCTTTTTAAACCACAATCAAACATCCATTCTGTCTGCTTCTTTCCATCTCTTCCCACCTCCAGAAACCAGGACTTCAGATGCTGAGCTTCACATTCACCTGTCACAGCTTTCCTTGAGACCCCTACTGCCAAGTGCCTACCCCAGACCTCACCTGTGTGTCGAGAGGAGAGAGACCACATTCAGTCCTGGATGCTGACCACGTGACTTTGGCCCCCAGCACAGGTCAGTTTGTTACAAGTCACAGAAATGACTCCTATCCCAGCCTATTTCCTGTGTGCTGCCAATCCTGTCCCCTGAGGTCCTGAAATTCTTTAGGAGGACAGTTTCCACACTCTGATGGGCAGCTTTCCTCCAAGGCAGGTGTAAGTACCTAACAATACAGGATGATCAGACATGAACAGTGAGGGGGAGGGAAAGAAACAAGGAGCTAAAACTGGGGGACTGGAGAGAAGTGGGAGTGAGCTCCTTACCTAAAACTGAGTAATTCAGTCTCTTCTAGGTCTTCCAGTAGTAGTTACTCTGAGAAAATCCAGGTTTTGAAACAGCAGACATTCATACTGTGATGGAAGATAAGTGACTAAAAATTTGAAGTCAATCAAAGCAACATATTATTTCTAATTTACTGTAAAGATAACTTTTGGCCATTTTCACACTTTCTCTGTCCTGAGTCAAGCTTTCTCTTTTTATTACTGAAATTTGTCAGTAAAGATCATGACTTAGCCATAAGTTACTCATCTGATCATCCCTCTAAGAATAACAGGACCCAAGGTAGAATTGTGTTTATGAGGAGGCATATTTCTTTTCATAAATTCAGTCTGAATCAGATCAGACAGATGTTTTATTCTCTTTTCTCTTTATTCTTTACTTAATGATGAATTAAAGAAAATTTAAGTAGACGTATTTAATATTCTTCTTTATACCACCAAAATATATTAAGTTTCAAAAATGTACTGTGTTCATTTATGTCACCCTGATCTTCATTTCTTGCTTTATTTGACTTAGTCACGTCATCCAATTGTTACAAATTTTGAATTCTAAGTGACTGAATCAGCCTGATTTACTATTTCACCAACTGGATTTAATTTAATTGTTGATATTTTTGCCCTTTTTCTTGTAAAATCAATAAGTACAGGGACTTGCACTAGATCAGACTCAGGAATACCTTATATTTTCATGAAGGAAGCCAACTGCAAAATAAATTTTGAATCTCAGGTTTTATTTATTGATATCTTTATTTTATAAAAGAGAACCATAGCAATATCAAACATACTATGTTATTTCTTGTTTAAAAGGCTTCTTAAACTACCTCTTGGACTGTAATACAGCTGTTATACAGCTGAACTACAGACTTAACTGTAGGGAGTGTTGTAGTCAATTTGGTGTGCAGTATTACACAATTGAATTCAATATTGTTTTTCCTCAAGCACAACAATTTTCATCCTTTCATTCAGGGATGATGACACTTGTTTAACTAACACCATTAGGTGTGGACAGGGACTAGTCTTCATTTTCTCCCTGAATGAGCTCACTGAAACTTCTTGTCTTGATGTACAGGAGGTGTGATCAAAACAGCCCTCCTTTGGTGCATCCCCTGATGCTAACACTGATGTGTCTTGCAGTTTTTGTCGAGGAATAGGAATTAAGACAGGATGACTGCTGAACCTGTGGCTGGTGAGCCTTGGAACAAGACTTCCCACCAGCATGTGACCCATCACCTGTCAGAGCTAATGGTCACTTAGTTTTTTTGGCTTATATAAGCAGATACCTCAAACAAGAATAGCCCAGGAAACGTCAATGCGTATACACACTTTCCTCAGAGAAACTTGGCAAAGAATTAAAAACTTGATACAGTAAAGTTTTAACACACTCCTCAGAGAGTCCGTAGCAAAACTAGAAGAAACAGGTTTCTTGGTTTCTGCTGTTACCTAGAGACTGTAAAAATAAAGTACTCCATGAAGAAGGAAGAGTTTTTTCCTTCATTCAATCCACTCTTCTCTAAAATGCTTGGGACTCAAGTGATGTCATGGGAATAGCAATATTGTATTATGGTGGCCTTTTACAATAATGAGAAATTACTTTAAAAATCAGCTGTCTTTCACTTATCTGGAGCTAAACTAGGTTGCTCCATTCATTGAAAGGATCTAAGCCCCAGAGAGATTACCTTGGTCCACTGGTCATCTTCCTCTTCACTCCCTGCTGTGGAGGAAAGAATAACAGTATTGTATTTGGCAAAGAGTACCCCTATCCACAGTTCTCTGGAAACCTGAGACTCCCAACCAAAAAGTCTTTGGAGATCCCTGAGACCAAGTATAGGAATGTGTTCCTATAAAGAATCTTCTCGTTTTAAAAAGAAACTAAAACCAACCAACCAACCAAAAAAAAACCCCAAACCATATTCCCTTTAGGCACTGAAGAAAGTAACTAGAACAGTCTCTAGAGTTGTCTTAATACCAAAAACTAACACCATCAAGAAAAAAAATCTTGACATTGAGCAGGCAAGTTTCTGTCACAAAGATGGATATTAGAGATTCTGCACCTAAAATAAAATCAGTGGCACCCAAGGTGCAACTCTTCCTCTAGGAACTGACAAAAAACTAGAAAGGTAGAAGCACTTGATAGACTAACTGAAGCTGGAAACTCCTTAAAGAAACTCTTAGATACACTAAGACAGTGATGATCCTCTCTCCTGTATAGGCCACATGAGTACAGGGTCCACTTCTCAGAACTCTGCAGGAAGTGACAAAGAAAAAAAATGTGTAAAAACCACAGAGGAATCTGAAAAACCTCTAAAAGAGCCATAGCTCCACGAGAATTAAAGGAAAAAAGATACCTAATCCAAAGGTAGAAATCACTTGCATTAAGCAATTAGACCAGATGGAAATAGAAATATTATTTCTTATTAAAAAGCAATACGTGGATAGCAGCAGGCAAACCCCAATTTAATTCTAAAGGGAATCCCAATTAAAATAAGTAAGGAATTCTCAGAAAGTGAATATTTGAGATTAAAAAAACCCCAAAACACACTGCAACAAAGGGGAAGGAATTAATTTTTGATATAAAATCACCCAGCATTTTCTTAAGGGAGTATTACCTGCCTCTATAGCTGTGAAAAAAAGGACAATCACTTAATGAGAGTCATTAGGATATGTTGTATTGTAAATGCGAGGACCAGTTATCTTTCAAGATTTTTCCTCCATCACATTAAAAGGCAGTCAATGAAGTACTCAGCTAATTTAATAAAATCCACTGCTGTTGTTCTCCTACATGTGATGTGATAAAACCTATAACCTTGCGATAAAACTATAGCCTTGTGATAAAAAGACAACTCTAACACACAATTTTGTTCACTGGTAAAAATTCTTGAAAGCCTGAAATTACGCTTTGAGCTAAGAGGTCCTAAAGAGATAAATGAACCCAGGATAGGATCTCTCTGACTTGGTAATAGGTCACATTTCAGCAGCCTCACAACCAGAAAACTAAACAGCATCTTCTGCAAGGAGCAAAAGGCACAGGCAGCAGCAAGAACTTGCAACCAAGTGGACAGGAGAGAAGATAATTAAGGGGAAACATTAAAGATCTTCTGGGATATTTAAAAATCTAAAAATTTTTTTTAAAAAATGTATTTATATCAAACAGTGTCAGTACATGACTCTACAGCAACAGTTTTATGTGAAGTAAAAAAGTGGTACACGGATTTATCACATCTTACAACAAAGCAGATTCAGACTCAAGAGATAACTGTGGGTAATGTTGCTTAGTAGTATTACAGGAAAGGATGTAACAGGATAGCTTTTCTTTTCCTTTTTCATTAACCCAAAATGTATTTCTCCTGCTAATCTGACTGAATACATTAGGGAGAAATTGACTCCTATTGTTAAGTGGTGTTTAAAGAAATCATGAATAAAAAAAAAATTATTTACTATCTTTAGTATAGTACAAAAAACTCATACCAGCTTATTTCATTCTAAAGATAATAATTCAATTTTAAAAATAAGATGTTTACAAATGTAATTATTAAATTTGTTAATTAAAAAAATCTCCAAATCTTCTGAAAATTAAAGTTCCATGAAGGGACATGGGTAGGAAAGGATGGTAAGTTTACTATCTGACACTCATTTTTCTCTGAAGAAGGAGCAGGCTAAGAAAATGAAATGAAAAGTGAATGCTCAGCTAGCACACAATCACTAAAAATATGGTTGGTCTGAATGTGAGAATACTATAATTGGATTAGCTCTAAGGGGAAAAAAAGCAGTGAACACAAAACCTTTGTGTTTGATAAGGAGGCATTACAGCATCTGACAAAAAAAATACTGAAATTAACAACAGCCTATAGTCTTGTATTCAAGAAGCAAGGGTTCATTTTAAGAAAAAATATCAAAAACTCATTTTTAAACAAAAACATTTTCTTAAGAAAATAAAAGAGATATGAAATGATGGTTGGTATAAGAAGAAAGTTTGTGTGTTGAAAACTTTTAAAAAAGAATTTAAAAACGAGGTCAATTATATTGTTTTCTATGTGGTTTATATTTGAGGAAAAAACTGACCCCACACTCTTGAAAGAAAATGATGTTAAAATTGATATAGATGAGTGTAGAGGTAATAAAAAAGAACCATTTTCTTAGTAGAAATGCATAGATTTTCATTTGAAGACATAATTTTTGCTGATGAGATATATTAGACTATTAAAATAGGCTCATACACACTGCTGGCAGTAGAAGACAGCATAAAGTTTGGGATCAAAAATTCTACATCCTGGGAGTGAAAAATTAATCCTGTTTTAAAACATTTCTCCTTATTTTCCTACCCTGTTGAAAAAAAAAAAAAAAAAGGTTTTTATGAACAATACATACAGTGTTTCTTGGACATGAATATGCTTATACCCATAGAAGAGAAAATTAATGCTCTTCTAAATGACGCACTACAACAAATATTGAATAGGCTATAACAAAATCTAACTCTTTGATGAATAATTATGTGACAGAGTCACATTTTCAAAGTGCTTGAAAGACAGTTTCTAGAAGATATTTGTATGCTTAAATGTTTCAAGCATTATTTCAATGCATTTTGGGAGTTTTCTTTTGAGGAATTTTTTCTCTCGGATTTTTCTGGTCTAGAAATCCAAGCTGATGTACAAATGTGTATATCCTCCTTGTTAGCAAAAATGTACAATGCATTCCACACAAAACTCAGAGAACATGCCTTGGGTAAACTAACTGTGTAAATCCATGAGATTTATCAAATAATTCCATATACTTTAAAGGGGAAAATAACTGCATAAACATAGGAAGAAAAATTTATTTTAAAACTGATTTGATTTCTGGAATTCTAATGCACCAGGTAAGTCACATCACGATATGAGAATAGCAAAATTTAAAAATAATAGTCTATTAATGGGAAGAAAAATTTTGACCAAACAAAATCCACACGTGAGATGTTGCCGTGTTGTTTTTTAATTCTCATTCATACCTAAAGGAGAAATTGCCTAAAGAACACAATTTCCCACGGGCTAATACGTCATAAGGTGGAAGATCACGTGCAGCAAGCGAGGCTAAAAAGGACCTTTGTGTAAATGGTTTGACATCTATTGTCTGGGCTGTGACTACATGTGTTATAAAATGGTTCCCAAAATTGCCCATTTGTTTAATAGTTTCCTAGAATCCTCTCAAATTCCAAAATCAATGAACAATTCACTGAAGTTGAAATCCAACAAAGACAGAATTGATTGCACCTCTCATGCATCTGTGTCTGTAATAAATACTAATGCCCAGCTATTTGCCAAAGGTTTGCTAATAGCTTCAACTCTCAGTTGCAGCAATTAATTGAGGCTCAAATAATTTATTCCAGGAAATCCTGAGTGAGGGATAATAATAAAATCATACAAAGATAGAGATATTGTCAGGGAAAATTTGAGAACTTCAGTGGCCCATCTATACACCTTTTTAATAAGCCATCTCAAGGACAATAATTCTAGTTGGACATGCAGCAGGAAGATATTGGCTGTCGAGAGCAGATCATATCAGACTGCCTCAAAATGTATGTGAAAATTACTTCAATCCCTCCAGCATAAGCAGTAGCTTGGTAAAATCTATTCTCCTGTTGGATAACAATATAGGCACATAATGAACTCTGAAGATAATTAGGCAGCAGAAAATACATAACCCAGAATATTACAAAAAAACTTTAAATGTAATTATTGTACCAATATAATAAATGCTTATTTAAAGGTGGTTAAAATAATGTAATGGAGGAATGTTCACATGGAATGAAGACATTCGCAGATTTGAGAAAAAGGTGTGATGAATTCTCATATTTTGCTGGTTCTTTTTAATGTAAAATTAATGGGTTTTTTTTTATGTTCTGCTTCAAAATAAGTTTGGATAGATGCAAATTAAGACAGGATAGCAACCTCACTCAGGACATAATGGGTGAAATATAAAGATTTATAGAAGCATAATTATGACATTGTGCCAGCCAAGACAATGACTGCCAAAACCACTTAGGTAGAAAGTTTCTTAATCAGTCTTTTGAGATAATAAAAAAGAGGGCAATCACCTGCCCTCCTGGAAAGGGGGAGGAAAAGAACATCTGCTCTCCTTTACTAAATACATTAGACTCCTGCTATTCCTCTCCTTAAAGTAAATATTTTGTGTATAGAATGATATGTCTCTATTGCATTTGCTTGTGGAAAATTAATAGTAGTAGTAGTAGTTGTAGTTGTAGCAGTAATAGTACTACTACTACTAATACTAATAATAATAATAACAACAGCAATTAATAATATTAGACTCAGAGAATGGGTTGGGTTGGAAGGCACCTTAAAATCATTTAGTTCCAATCCCCTTGTCCATGGCAGGGACACCTCTCATTAGATCACATTGGCCAGCACTCCATCCAAAACAGCCTTGAACCCTGCCAGGGATGGGGCATACAAAATTCCTCTTGCTCCTGTGCTTTAGGATTGATTTCTTGAAATAAAAACAGTTCAAAACAGAATATTAATCGCACATGAGAGATAAAAACTTGATTCTACTGTACTGTAAAACTGTTAAAGCAGATTTTATTGTGAGCATTTCAGTAAATACATCTTGGAGAAATGGTCATTAGGTTCCTGATGTAGTTAGTGCCAATTGCCGCTTGCAATGCCAAGAAGTTTGTGTAGAAGAAAAGAGAAAAATATAAATGAAGGGGCCATCCTCCACCCCCATCCCCAGCCTGATTTCAGTGCCAGTCCTTTTCCCTTTATTTGGTTGGAATAACAGCCGTTCCTATCTATCATTTATCTCCCCACAGTTGACAGATGCTGTAGATGCTTGCGAGGTTCGGGAAGAAGATGAATTTTCCAACTGTGTCAAAGAGAACTTAATGCAAACCTCAAGCAGTGAAGCACTTAGTAGATGCAAAAACAAAGGTTTCAAACGATTGATATTCATGGAGATATTTACTGTTTGAAGGCTAGGTGGCACAGAGAGCCAGACACACTGCTCACATGTGAAGACCCAGGGTCAGGTTGCACCATTCTTGCCTGATGTGAAAATCAGAATGCTGACAAGAGAGTGCCTAGCACCCCAGAATTTACATACAAAAGATGTAACTGGGCTCAGCTAATCAACTGTGCCTGTCATAACAAGAGAAAAGGAACATATACATGCTGCTAGAGTGTTTCAGCTGAGCAACATAAATCTCCAACTGTAGGAGGTATTTTCATTAAACAAACTAACTCACTCATCTGACATTGCATAAACATACCCTCAGAAACAAGTACAGAGAATTTGACTCAGACACTGAGGAAGTTGCCTAAGCTCTGACACTCGGTGTGGCAATTAGGAATATGAACAGACTAAAAAGGACTGAGAGTTTGGAATCAGAGAATCCAAGCACCTATCGAAGGACAATTAAGAAGGGAGGGATGGGAGGGACAAGAAACGCACAGCAGGGGTTAATTATGGAAAACAATGCTCTCCCTTCCACAGGCCTAAAAATTTCATATTAAAATTTCTAAGAAAAATACAACAGCTTCCACCAGTATGGATAACTTAAACCAGGAAATTCCTTGGTTTACCTAGATAATCTGACAGCTGTCTATTCTAAAGCAACCTGTATCTAAGCAAGCAGAGGATTCACCAAGGACATGAAAAATACAAATAAATTTGGGGAAATTTACATTACACAATGTGGAAGAAAAACAGACTTGGAAACACCTTATGATTAGATGAACACCAGTTCCAATTCAACTGCAGATGGGATCCTAGTGAGGTCAAACGGGGTTTACAGGTCAAGATTTTGAGAACATATCCATTAAATGGTGTGTCGCTTACTGTGGCAGTTTATTATTCAGATATAAAATATGCTTGCAGCTAAACTACACCTGATCCAGAAAGAGCTAATTTTCCAATAAAATCTATTACAGGGAAGCAGACTGGGCACCTGAGGATGCCTGCTCCTGATATGCAGGATATTAGATAAAAGATATCTTCCCACATATCAGTCTAACTTCCTATTTTGAGACATAGTATCACCTTAAAACTACTTTTTAGAAATTTTGGAGTTCTCCAGAATGACTTGCAAAATTTAGGCAGCCTGGCAAGGAAGGAATAAAATGGAAAAAGAGGGAAAAAAAAGGAAAGATGGAGCCATGGATTCTGTCTAGAGAAGCTATATACAGTGAGCATTTATTACTTCTTCCCCTTTCTAAAACTAAACCCAATTCAGCAGGCATTATAGTGTGGGGACCCAGGCAGCCCCCGCAGGACAAAATCAGGCTCCGTTGGCTGCCTCGGCCCTAGTTCTGAGGTGGCTAGACGAGTCAGGATCAGGAAGCCTCCCAGAGGATGAGCCATAAAGGAGTTCTCCTCCTTCTCCCCTTGTTTTGGGACTTGGTATAACCCCTCCACCCTAAGGATCAGGGTGGTTCCACCTGGGGCGGTGCCAGGGGTGGATGGGGAGAAGAATCCACGCCTAGTGCGAGGATCTGGGGTGCCTGTCAAGGCCAGTTTTCTAGAATCTTCTCCCCTGGGCGTCGAGTGATTGGGTCAAAATGGATTGACAAGTTAACCCCTCCCAACTGTTGTGATATTATTGGTAGACGATGAGGGGACGTTAATGTTCATTGGTTGTGCTCTTTGTAACCGCCCCATTCTATGGGGTATAAAATCCCTGGTTTTTGCTGAGTAAGTGGAGTTCTGGGATTTCTCCCTGAATAACCCTTCCTGCTTCACCCTTGGATGGCTCCCTCTCTCTTTCTTCCCGCCACCGCTCCTCGGACAGAGCCATTCCTTCCACCTGAGCTTAGCAAGCAGGCCCTAAAGCTCGTTGCTGGCATCACAGGTGGTGTCGGCATCCAGCTGGGGTGTGCCTCTCTGGGACTGAAAGCGGACTGCCCGCGCGAGGTCCCATCGTGAGGCACATGCAGGAGATGCAGGACCGGTCCCCATCGCCTTTGCCGTGCCACAGCGGCTGCCTGGTCTGATCCCTCGAGGTCGCGTCCACCCTCGGCTTGGGAGCTATCAACTAAGGGCTATCTACTGAGTGTGGCTGAGGATTCCATCCTCCTTCACCCCTGGATGTGGCATTATAGAGGGTACTAATACAAACAGAGGTATGTGCCAACTACTGAAAATCATAGAATCACAGAATGGTTGGGGTTGGAAGGGATCTTTGTAGATCATCTAGCTCAATCCTTTGCTAAAGCAAATTTGCCCAGATGAGGTTCTCAGGGTTGCATTCAGGTGGTTTTCAATATATCCAGAAAAGGAGACCCCATAACCTCTCTGGGAAGCCTGTTCCAGTGCTCTGCCACCCTCAAAGCAAAGTTTTTCCTCATATTCAGATGGAACTCCCTGTGTCCATTGCCCCTAATCCTGTTGCTGGGAACAGCTGAAAATAGTCAGGCCCCACCCTCCTGACAAATACCTAAGGTATTTGTAAGTATTTATAAGATCCAATCATCTCTTCTCCAACCTACATGGGCCCATGTCCCTCAGCCTTTCATTTTAAGACAGATGCTCCTTAATCATCTTTGTCACTCTCTGCTGGACCCACTCCCAACTCTCCATGTCTCTCTCATACTGAGGAGCACTGAATTGGACACAACACTCCATATACAGCCTCACTGGCTCTGAGGAGAGGGGCAGGATAACTTTTTTCAACTTGCTGGCAATGCCTTCTGTAAAGCACCCCAGGATACCACTGGCCTTCTTTGCCACAAGGACACATTGCTGGCTCATGGTTCCACTTGCTTGCCCATGATAATTACACATAATTTAAACCTCAACCCAACAAGTGTTTGTGTTTTCAATATAATGACTGGGAAAATATGTTTGACTTTCCCTAATATTCACTGTTCCTTGTGAATGCTGATGCTAAATTGTTTAAAATGGTTTTTCTAAGTTGCATATTTACACAGGTGAGATTGTGTGAGTCAGTCATTTCTATTATTGCTCCATAATCATTAAATAGAACTCCCTCTCAACAATGTTGAGACATATGTATTTCTTCATCTCCACTTGTTAGCCAGATATGGAGAACTAAACCAGCCTGGAAGGAATTTTTACATTGGCTCACTATTACCCTTGAGATCTGAAGTTCTCATGAAGAGTGGTTTGCAGAATTGGCTCTTTGATTTTGATGCAGTTAATTTTGTCTGTTTTGTTCCAAAAGTTGAGGAAACCACAGACATAACTTTTTTTTTTTTTTGTTCCATATCAACATGTGGTGCTTTCAATGAAGGGAATGCACTCAGCCTTGTTTTTGTGTATCCACTGGACTGATAATTTCAGCAAGTAACTTCATGAAAATCCTCATTCCGAAAGTTGAACTTTTAACTCACTGAGCACATTAATCTCATAATGCTGTTGCAGTCTATTGATTTCTATTCTAGGTACAAGTCCGGCTGCTTTGTAATTAAATTTAATCTGGAAAGCTGGTAAGAGAAAAAAAACAAAACAAAAAAAATATGAAAAAGAGTATCCAGTTTAACATAGATGCAAATAGTCACAGTCAAAAATATGTTCTGTACAACAGCTTAGCCAACAATAAATTCCTTGGAGCCTGTCTGTGATTGCTTGTTGCTAATCATCATCAGTTTATGCTTGTTTTCTTCGCCTTTGAAAATAATGAAGTGCAGCAAATTATTTTCATATTATAAGGCTATGTCAGGATCATACCTTTTTCCCCCGAGCTAAGACAATGTTTGTTTTTCTTTGACTCTTGAATAAAGTGTTCCAAGATCATTATTTGTACAGAAAGCTTTATACAAATCCAAGTTTTTACTATGTGATTTTTTGGTCTGTTTTTGTTATCATTATCAAAGCAGAAGTGCTATGGATTAGCACATCATCACAAAGCAAATGAATCTGTGCTCTAGTTTTTGAAAATCCAGGGCTTTTGCATTCCTTTTTGCCACTAAATTGGTAAAATATAACCACTTGTAAAGAAAATAATCAGTTTGTGGGGCTTTGCTGATAAACTTGCAATGGAATAAAAATCAGAGGCCACACTCACATATTTGTGCAGCATGGTCTTTGTGTTTGCAAGGACAAAACAGCCCTGTGATTCCCAGCACACAGTCAGACTCAATCCCTCCAGGAATCCCCTTCTTCATGGAAACTTGCTTTCCAACCTTTTCGTCTGTGTCAAACCACTTCAGCCATATCCAACTCTTCTTGGTTTTGGAAATCTCTGCCTGTAGGATTTTCTTTCCCTCTTTTTTTTTTTCATTTCAACACACAAGTCCTATTTCCTGGTGCTTGAAGTCAAGCACAAGAGAAAGCCCAGCCAACTGCATGGACCAGATTCTGCTCCAGCTTGCAAGGATTCTAATGCTTTTAGCAGCCAGCTGTATGAAGAGTTATAACCACTCTTTTTATGTTGATCTTGCAAAAGGATGTGTCCTGTGGGGAGTCTTAAAGTGGGAACAACAAGAGACAGAGAGATTATGCTCCTTGTCTTCAGCTAGTAGTGCAGCAGAAAATAAACTGCTGAGGAAACTCAGTTCCAGAGCAAATATTGAAGATGTTAAGTGCTCTTTAACCTGTGTTCAACTTGGTTTTGCTGTGAGTTCAACCATTTCCATTCAGCATTGCATATAGCAAGAAACAAAGCATTCTTGCCTTTTAATATCATACTATGTAGCATAAACCATGTTATGGGTTAATCCCGATATGACAGACAGTTACCTGGTCAAATCGCGTTTCTCTCAATATTGCCTATAAAATCCCGTGGAAGGCAGGAGTTTGGGGAGTATTTTTCCAGTCCAGGGGTGGCAGCCAGGAGCTACAGCCCCACGGACCCCAGAGGGGGTGTCCCTGCCCTTGCCCCCCTTCCCGAGCCACAGCATGGACTCTGGGGCTCTGGGGGGGCGGCCCTCGGGCTCCCTCCAGCCCGGTCTCTCTGAGACCGGCTCTGTCCCACACGGGACCAGCGGGGCACTGACCGAGGGGCCCGCAGCCTGCAGCTGCCAGCACACACTGCACGGCGAACTGAAGAAGACAGCTCTGTAACCAGCGGTGGAGCGGGACGGTAACACATCCCACCATGGTGATTCCAAAGCCAGAGAGAGAAAGAGAAACCCCCGTCTGTGAGACGGAGCCAAGATGGCCACGGGAGGAGAGGGGCAGTGCCGTGGCGTCCTCGCGTGCAGCTTAAAAGACTCCTTGCCTTGCTGTGTATGAATATTGTAATATCCCTGTTTGTCTCTTTAATCCATTTATAGCTCGTGGGGGATGGACAGTTTTGGTGTGTGGCTTGTAAAGGTTGTGAAGAAAATGCCCAATGCCAGGTTTATCAGAAAAGCAGAGGCTTATAAAACTTGGTGGTGAAGAAAAAGCCTTAGAATTTCAAGCTACAATTACTCATCTGAAAGAGTAATACCCCCATGGGCTGGCCCATGTTCTAAAGTTGAAAGAGCCGTGAGAGGGTTTATGGAAAAAGAGACTTTACATTACTGAGGATTGTTTTTGCTGCAGGAGGTGGCAGTTTGAAAAACCACGTAGAGCAAGAAGAAACCCTTTTCTTTTCCTTTCCTAAGAACTGCAACAGGGATTGAGAGAGAGGAGAAGGAGGGGGAGTCCTTGTAAATAGTTACAAAATTCACATGAAAGCCTGTATTCATGTAAATGAGTCCTGAAATGCACTTGAAAGCATTAGTAAAAAAAAAAAAAAAAACAAAACCAAAACCAACCAAGTTTAAAAAAGAAAGAAGTTGCAAAGTTGTCTTTAAGGTTTCAGTTGTGTGGAAACCACACACATAGATTTAATGTGTGTAACTGTAAAAATATGCTTACAGAGAAACTACTACATTATAAATACAGTTCTGTTCATGCAAGGTGTTTTAAGAAAGGTAACCTAACTACATCACAGCTACACTGAAGAAGTTTTGTCACTGATTTAAACACCACTGAGATTACAACCATTTTCAGTGATTTTGAACAGCAACTGACTACAGAAAAGAAATTATCTCTGTTCTCACCATGTCTTTCTGAAACAAAAATGTTATGTTCTGTAAAGACTGTGTAAGTTTTGCTATCAGAATACCCTATCTCAGAACATAAAAATCTAATTCAGAAATTTATTTTATTTGTTCATTCATTTAGTTGCTGTCATACATTTATTCCTAATTTGTTTTTATCCTTTTTTTTTAATATTTAATTACATAATCCCCTTATTAGGTGCCAAAAAAAAAAAAAACCATCAAGCTAATGTGTTCAACTTCAGCACATGCTTTTCCCCAAAAGGTGTTGTTGTAATTCAAAAAGAAAAATTGTACTATTACTTAGTTAACCATTATACTATACTATATACTATAATACTAAAATACTACTATTGGTTATAGTATAACCAATACAAATTGGTTATACTATAACCAATATACTATTACTTAGTATAACTTAAGTTAACTTAGTTAATTTAAGATTAAATGAAACTGCAAATCTGATATAACTTTAAAATGCACAAGATTAGTGATATCTTTTTGGCAAAAGGCATGATGATAGAATATAGAATATTCTCAGCATATCAACTGGACAGGAGTTTTAACTAGAAGGCCCTGGTGTTGCAAAAACTAAATATGATTTTCAAGGTGAACTCAATACCTCACTAAGCACTTGGGTGACATCTTGTTTAGAAACCAGTCTAAAAATCCAAAACCTTTTACAAATGGGGCTAGCTAGAACAAGTTAGGTGTGGCTGCTTTTGTCAGATCTTCTTCTCTCTTTTGGCAACATTAATGCTTCTTACAAAAAAATCAGGCCTAGAAACACAAGGATGTTTCTGTGCCCAGGAAAATGTGGATGCTAGAGAAGAGTCAGGCTTCTGTTTCCATCAGCTAACTTTTCTTACATCTGGGATCTGCAGGCACAGATCAGATCTTCCCTGTCAGAAAAAAAAAGCAAAAGAAAGAGTAAGAACATGAACTATTTTATTGTGTTCACATTGAAAGACTATGGAATGGGGACTTTCTGCGGATTCATCCAGAAATCAGGTACCCTATGATGCAAAAGGAAAGAGAATATTATCTATTTCCAGTGCAAAGAAGTGGGGGATAGAGTTTGTTTTGCTTTTGCTTTTTTGGTTGGTTTGTTAGGGTGGGATTTTTGTTTGCTTGGTTTGGTTTGTTTGTTGAGGTTTTTTAAGGGCTGGTGGGATTGCATTGAGTTACATAACCAAAGTAGATTCCAGGATATCCATGTACTTGCAACACCAAGCATTTTCATACAAATGCAGATCTCAAGAAAATCCCTTCAGAGGCATTTCAACACTACACGCCAATAAATTCCTGTGAGACCCACAATTTCTTGTGGACTTTTCATGTGCTTAAGGAATCCTATTTTTTTTTTCACTCTGTCTGCAATAGATGCCTTATACTTCTGCTGCTAGCTTCCTAGCTCTAGCTCACATATACACAGAACAGCATATTCCCCTTGGAGGTGGCCCAGGAGATATAGTCCCACTCACTGATTCTTCCCTGGCAAGTAAACCAACCACCCAGGGAAAGATCACCAGATGCCAAACACACATGCATTACTGTACTGTACACCCACTCATGTAATGATGACTGGTGTAGGGAATCTTAAATGCCAGAACTGAGGAAAACTGAATCCTATGTACTAATACAGTCAGCAAAAAGCCCAGCTTGTCCAGAACCTTTTCCTTTTCCCACCATATTGATATTTGACAGTACCTGGAAAATCAATTTCTACTTGTAAGGAAATTAAAACCATAGGGAAAAACTAATTTAAAAAAAGTCAAAGAAGTCTGTCTGCAACAGATTTCACATTGTGTTAGTAAAATTCAGGAATATGTAGATAAAGGAAAGAAGGAATTCAGAGAAATAATGAGTGGTGTCTCAGAAAAAGCTTCTTAAGCTTTACTCAAAATGCTGTAGTAAGATTCCCTCAGAGACAACACACTTCTAAAACATCTGTGGAAACAGTCTCTTGCTTAACTCACTTTCTGAAAAGAAATAATGACTTTCAGCATTTTTTTAGGCAAGTATAATGATTGTGAAAATGTTTCCCGCAATTCTATGCTGCATCAGTAATGACTAGGTGACCTCTAAATTTCCCTTCCATGATTCTGTGAAAAACCATAGAGACAGACATTGCTATTTCATAATTTCTGCCGGGTTTTGGCTTTCTTTACATCATGGACCCAAAAACAGTAGGAAAAATGTGCACGCAGCATACATTTGCAATAGTAACCACTTCCTGACTCAGCACTGTGGCAGAACATAAAACTTTAAAGAGACTTGGTTGTAACACTGTCATTTGTGCAGACACAGCACAAGGTCATGAGTCAAGCAAAATGGCTGTCAGGGTTATTCCCACCAAGATAATTAATTATTCAAGCTGTGATGGCTGCGGAAGAGCTGTTCTTTGTTTTGTGCATGGCCAGGCTTTTTGTGGCAAGGAGTAAAGAAACTTCCTTCATCTTTATAGCATGCACAAAAGGGTCAGGCACTGTTCTAGGTCCCAATTATAAGAAGGAGGGAAAAGATGTCACAGAAGAAATTTTATGACTCCATGGTGTCATAAAATGAATGCCTATTAAGGCATTCAGTTACATATCTAACCCAAACTGTAGACTAAAATCAGACCAAGATAACAGGTAAATGAGCAATAATAGAGGAAGCAATAGTTTAGTCAGTTCTCATTAGTGAGAAATAAATAAATTTTATTTAGTGTTCATTTAGAAGTGACAAATACAACAATAAAAGCTTTTGTGAAAACTTTATCTTGTACTCTTATTGGCATTTCATCAGTACTTTTTATGAAAGAGAAAATCTGACCTTCTTCCAGTGTCATTTTTTATTAACAGTTTCAAAATTAATTTTTTTAATGGGAAATCATTTTTTCATGAAAATGTTATTGGTAATAATGATCATTATGTCAAGTAGAAGTATAGTTCAGGATTTCTATTTTCAGAATTGGAGCTTAAAACTGATTGTTAAAATGCAAAAGTGAGATACGAGCATCTGCATTGTGTGTCAGTAGGCACAGATCACCAGTTGCTTTTTTGCACTCTTACACCAGCTGCAAGTAGCATGGCCCAGCTACTGGAATGTGGGCTGAACACAGCCTCTAGGTCAGAGGTGGCTCTACCTTTGCCTCTGTGTCCTAAACTAGCGTGCTGCCCACCAAGGAAGTGGTTCAGAATGTACAGCCAACAGGAGCTGCTCCACCTGTGTGTCAAGTGACAGGATTTCCACAGCTGGGATCTGATCCTGTCGATTCGACCATGCTGACTGAAACACAGCATCTGCTCACTCCTTATGAATTTTTAACACACTAGCTCCACATTAACATTTAATTAGAGCTTGATTATATTTACTAGACTTTAGGGTAAACCTTCCAAGCAATGAAAAGTTAATGTTTAATAACAGGCACATGAAAAATAAACCTGCTTTTTTAACACAATTTTGTCTTTTTGCTTCACTGCCTTTTTCCAGAGGTGCAATTTTTCACCAAAGAGAGAGGAGGAGTCTTTGGCTTGCACCCTATAAGGTTACATACATCTATCCCAAATTATCACAGATAAATGCAGTGTGGAGGAGTGCACTTTAAAAAGATAAGATCATTGAGGCCTTCTAGAAATGACTTGTAAGAGCCCTGTGTCTCAACAGCAAAAGAAGCATTCACATCTCATGTGATCTCAGATCTTCAAGTAGGAACTTTGGTGTCTCCCCACTAGCCTTTTTGTTCTGGTGGGATTTTTTCTCTCTTGGGATGTATTTTTAATTTATTCAAAACACTGAGTGAAAAGTTATGATTTCTTCCCTCAGTCTACTGGCTACAATCCTTGTCTTAAAACCCAGGATGCTGTTAGCCTTCTCTGCTGCCAGGGGCAAGAAGCTTTACACAGCTAAGGCAGCTTGCCTCATGGCTTATTGGGATCAAGGGCCATTGACACAGTTCCTTGCTAGACAGACTGCAGAAAGGACTTAAACAAGTGGGCAACCTCCTCAATTTCTTGAAAATTCTATTATTTTCAATGTACTGAAAATTGCTGATAACATCACCTGCATTCTTTAATGTCTCAAAACTCACACAGTTATTTTTTCTGGTCAGAGATGTATTCTGACAGAATATGAACTTGCTGTGGCTGGATGCTGGCACGCAGCCACAAGACTTAGCAGGTACTTCACTGTCTATCACACCAGGAGGAGCATCAGGGGATGTGCTGATACTGCTGCTCCCAGGTCGGGAGCTCTGAGTTCTGTGCTCATTAAAAGGAGATGTGACAGGCAGTTTCCCAAAGTGGTAGTACTGCTTGGCAGGTACAGAGGCTAAACATGATTTACCCTCTCCTTTTAGCTACTGGAGGGAGGCAGAGATGAACAATAATTCAAGTAGCACAATGTTTTCTGTTGGAAGCTAGTCTGGAGTACCAGGGCAAATGTGCTGTTTGATGCTTTGGATGTGGCCAAGGGAGGGTTCTGTACAATTCATCTGCAGGTCAGTACAGCTCTGCTGTGCTGTAGCTTCATTAAGGATTCAAACTGCACTATATGTTACAGTTTTTATCTACGTGACAGATTTCTGTTCCTGAATCCTCCACAAGCAGTCCCAATGAAGACTGTGAGATTGTTTGTGGGGGAGTCCAAGAACTACTTCTCACTTCCCCAGCTGCAGAACAAGCCTGTCTCTTTGACTCCTGTTGCGCCTTTTTTCCCCCTCCCATGGTGTCTGACATTGAGGTGCTTCTCATCCCTGCCTGTTCATCCTCGACATTCAGTAGAAAACAGGCAACAAAGCTGATCAGCCAAGAATGAATGCAGAAGTTTGTATTCCCAACAGAAAGAGATGTTGGTGCATTAATCATAAGAACAAGGAGCAGTGTAACAGTGCTAACAGTATGAAAATGGCAATAATGTGGACAATGTAACCAGGTAGATGGGGCAAGAGAGGTCACTTCCTATTGACTGTGAGGTTTGGTTTGCACTCAAACTGATCTGTAAACCTGAATGTCATACAAGTAGAGTGATGACACCCATTAACCTTCACATTATTGTCAGGTAATGAACCAGTCTTGGATT
Organism: Rhipidura dahli; assembly: GCA_013399225.1. Classification (NCBI taxonomy): domain Eukaryota; kingdom Metazoa; phylum Chordata; class Aves; order Passeriformes; family Rhipiduridae; genus Rhipidura; species Rhipidura dahli. The sequence goes on along the minus strand of VXAC01004729.1, from coordinate 2,020,440 downwards.
TTGTCATCTCCTATGGAAACACTCAAGTTATTGCAGATTAAGTCTGAGTTCAGGGGTGTGCAAGTTCTCATTCGATATTGCACAGTCTGGAGAGACTGTGACAACACAAGAAGAGTGTCACTAATTTATATAAATATGAGGCATCCCACTCTATTTTTCTGATAAATGTCTGTTTTATTACCAGTACTCAGGAGAGGGGAAAATGTTGTTTCCGCTGCTGAAACAAGTTACTCTTTCATATTGCATTAATGCTACATTTTCAAGAAGGCATTTTTCATGCTTCTATCAGGTTTTGTGAAACTTATGTATACATTGTATACACAGAACTACTGCAAATCTAGAATATTTAATCTTCTTTTCCCCAAGTGCAAAGAAACCCACTTTTATAAAAGATCAAAATTATAATTTTTTATCATGAGAATGTATAGAAATGACAGCCAGTAATCAGGGCTCCACGAGAAATATCTGTAGATAGACACTGTAAGTTAGATGTACTCTCTAGGTTTACATACACAGATGAATGGTATTAACAGCTGGATTAAGAAGTGGTGTAACCTAGTTTATACAGTATGCAAGCTGTGAACACCTGTTATTCAGTCTCCTTTCTGAATTACACTCCCTGTCTTATGATCTCCCCTTTCTCTCACTTCTTAAACCGTAAAAAAAAAATAAAAAATACCCCAAATCACTCAACAGCCATATTTTGCAGTTAATCCCTGTACATATTAAGATATTAAATACATACTACTGTAAAAATTAGATGCAGTGGGCTAATATGATTAATATTTTTAATGATACTGTTAAGTTATGGAACATTTGGAAATCCAGTGAATCTCTGTTCATAAGGTTAATAAAAAATGTCCTGTCTTCACTTTTACAAGCCTGATGTCTGAAAACTTACTAAACTTTGTATCTTCTGCATCTCTGTATGATAAAGAGGTGAGTTGCTGAACAGATGGTGAATAAATGACTCTCACTTTTGCTGCTTTCACACTTCCCAGAAGCAAAGCTGACAAATTGTATTTGGAGCCTGGAATGTGATTTCTTTATTTAAACTATATGCTTAGCACTAACAAGGGAGCACTCAGGAACATTAATTCAAACATGCAGAGTGTCTCACTCTGGGAACTGTGTTCAGCCTTTTTGAGAACCTATTATTTCCACAAAATTATCTTCGTTGTATCTGTGTGCTAAAAACATAGTCACAGTTTCTTCATTCTGTGACAAAAATTACTAAATTCATTCTTTGTATCTATACATATGTGCATAAATAAATGTATCAATGTATTCTGTATGTAGCAGACAACTCTTGAAATAAATGGTATTTCTATGCTTGAAAATGTAGTCCCAAAAATTGCAATACATTCATCCGAACAAATAACCTAATCCTTCAGGAAAATTATTTCTAACTTCTTCCTTTTTCTTTATCATAATGTTCTGTTTCATACTGTGCATATTTTTACTGCCTCCATCCAAAGTGAATTCAGTATTCTAATGCTTCAAACCATTAGCTTAATAATATTATGTTCTGCCTCACTTCTCTTTACAGTGCTGTTGTTTTTACATTGTTTCATTCTTCTTTGCTCCCTGATCACATTCCTCAAAGCACGTTGCCCTGTCACTAAATCCTACTGCATCCATCACCTCTCTGTTTTCCATTTCCTATCTGCTACAGATAACATTTTCCTCACCTTTGTTACATTTGTTACCAGCTGAGCTAATTGTTTAGATTTCAAAAGTGCTTGGCATCATGTAAAGTGGACGACTGAATTAGGAACAGAATTTCTGCTGCACTTCTCTTTGTGGTGCACCTCTCAGCATTGAATTTATTTTTGCTGCAAAGGTGTTGGGCCACATAGGAAAGAAGCAAAACAAAACTTGTGCTGTGGATTTTCACTGGGCTTGCCAGTTCTCTCTGAAGGAAGGTATTGTACGGTGCTGTAATTCTGGTTGTCATCTATTCTCCTCCTTTCTTCTCAAACACAGATGCTCCTGGATACAACTTCAGAAGCCCATGTATAGTTATTCTCTGCTAGCACATCTTGCTGCCATCAAGGTTTGGGTTATTAACAGAATTGCAAAAGTAAAATGACACAATATATTAATAATTAATAAAAACAATCTCTGTGACCACGATTCTTTTTTTTTTTTTTTTTCAGAGAGGGAAAAATATATTACTTTACAAATGACAGTTCCTTATTCACTTTTTTACAAAACCATCAAATAAAGTGATTGAAGTTCAGACTTCTCAAAACAGATTATATTCAGGTTTCTTTGTGATAGCCATAATTTAAAGTAAGCTGGTTTTGATATATTCTCTTTTGCCTTCTTTATTCTGTTCTAGTTTACCTAATCATTTCAAATTCCCATAAGTGCAGTATTTTGAAAGCTATTCACTAAAAGCATATACTGAAAATGATACTTGCTTTAGTTGACCATGCTGTAATTTAGCCTGATTTTTTCTGTCTGATAATGGCCAAAACCATCAAGGGATTATTTAAAGGTCAAAACAAGGCAGAAGTAAAGCAAATTCCTGCAACTGGCCATTACAGGAAGTAAATAAAGCATTTGCTGCTGCTGCATGAATATACCTGGGAAATATCATAATACCAGGGATATGGGACAAGTTGCATGTACTCTCTCCTGAGTGAGAAATAGTCAAAAATCATCATCACTGCCTTGGCTTCAGGGATGATCAACTACAGTCTATTAAATCTTCTACTGGGCTGGACAAAGATGGACCTTCAAAGACAAAGGAGCAGGAAAAGAGTGTCCTCCCCAGTCCAGCTATTCCCAGAGAAATACTGCTCTTTCTGCTGTTCCAGTCACCTTCCTTAACGTCACTATGATAGTCCTTTCCTCTCTCTTTTAAAGGCTGGCAGAGTGATGCTGCCGAGTACTGCCAAATACCCAGCTACTGCTTTATAACCAATATATTTTTTATTGTTATCAGTGACACACAATTAAACAACCAATTCTTTTCTTCTTCTCCCCCTGCATCCCACTCTCTTCCACCCCCTGCACCCTCCTCCCCCTACCCCAGTTCAATTATTGAGGCATTGGATTAGAATTTTGGATGACGTAAATCAATGTAAATATTCTGCTTTTAACTATTATCTAATCAACTTTCTTATGTGACTTCTTATTAACTAGATCTAGCTGGCATGTACAGTTATAGGACAGATACTGTATAGGACTGTTCATTGCAGTGACTGGCAATTATATGTAGTATGCAGCTCAAAAATGTTTCTTGTTAAGAGCATGTCAAGAGCTGATATGAAAAATCTCTTGAATGGCAAACTTGGAAAATAGCTGCAATCTCTGAATCAGCACAGCAAATTTACTTTGTTAAACAGGTTTCACTTGTGTGCAAGTGCTACCCAAAACCCTGCATTTTTAATGCACAAAAGGAGGAGGGCCAAATATTCTATTTATAAAATGTCCATAAGTGAAGAGAAGCAGGCTATTAAAGAAAGATTTCTGTGCTTTTTTGTGCTTTTGATGTTCTACATATGCTGCACTTCATGATCGATGGTGATATTCTCCATTTTGAAAAAAGAGTCTGTGCTCTAATAAACCCTGCAAAGAGTTACCCTAGAAGAGAAAAATACATAGCTATTAGTTTTCACTAGCATGTAGCTGTTAAGCATTATTGATTCTGGCAGTTGGGAATGCTGTAGTTTATTAATGGAATCAATTTTTTTGTTTGGTTGGTTGCTTTTTGTGTTTGTTTCGGGGGTTTTTTTTGGGTTTGGCTTTATTTTCAGGTTTTTGGCTTCCTTTCTTGTGCTGGCATTTTACACAGGCCCTTTTCCAACTAATAATGACATGTCACCTCTTTTGGGCAAGTGGCATCTGGAAGAAGTCCAGCATGCTGCTTATCATTCCTCTTGCCTTCCCTCCTTCTCCTCAGCTGGCTTCTCATTTACATTTCCAGGATAAGGGGTTAAAGCCCTTCAAGTCATTTCACTCCAGGGCACTGCCCAGAATGCTTTAGGGAAGATAAAAACTCTTCTTTTACCCGGCTTCCAACCACCATCCTGTCATTTCCCTGGATGTTTCATTTCAATTGCATTTGTGTGGGCAGCCCTAATGATACCACAGATAGGATATGTAATGGGTTCTTCTAAACCAGAGTATAAAGGTGTTCTTTCTTCACTGCTTTTTCAGAATCAGAGTTAGGTTATTTTAGGTTAGAAATTTTAAAGAAAAAAGGGAGTGTCTCCTAAAACATAAAATTGAAGAGAGGGACAATAAAACCTGCAGATATTTAAAGGCAGGGACAATATAGTGATGATTATAGCAAAGTTTGTCAATATGTCACCTATGGAGATAAGAAGATTCTGTTGCTTAATATACATAGTTCAAAAAAGTAAGCAGAACTTCACTCAGTATGTGTGGGGCAGTTTTCTCCCTTGGCACAGGTTTCCTGCATTAAATGAGCAGGTTTACAAATATGTCTTGTATAACTTACATGAAAATAATGCTGCAGAGAAGATCTCTCTACCATTAGAAACATGTAAGAACATAATAAAATTTGATTAATTTAGTAGATGGTAAATCAAATTTGAGCTTCAAGTTCAACGTGGTGTAAAAGCCTGTGATTTTGTATGCAAGGCAGAGTTATTTCACAGCCTGAATAGCCAAGGAAAATGATCACACTGGTGTAGCTTGGCTAACTCAGCAAGCATTTGAAAAATAAAATGGGAAAGAAGACTGTGTAAGTTTTTGCAAAGTATCTGATTATAGGAATAAAATTAAATAAAGAACAATAAAATCAAAACTACAGTATAAAATAATCTGGTATGTCTAAGGATATATTGGAAACAGTAACAAATCAGATGAATAATTTAGGGTTGGACTGGACATCGCACTTAAAAACACAGTATATCATAGACAAGCAATCTTGCTTTGGCAGAGGACTGGACAAATGACTTTGTAGGTCTCTTCCATTACTAATTCTTTTCATTCAATGCTCTTTGTAGACCAATGTTAAGTACCTCTAAAAGGCACTAGAAAGATTAGACGTCCATTTATTTCTTGTCCTAAAAGCTAGTCTTCGATCACACAGCAGTGAGATATCATGTCTATTAGCTGCCGTTGTTTACTCTGGAATGAAAGAATATTTAAGGACAATGGATAAAATAAGAGTTTTTAATCAATCAAGGTGAATTACTCCAGGAGTTTATGCCAACGCAATAACACTCCATCTTTTAAGATGAGTAATGTTTTAGAAATGGTTATGGTTGCTAAGTTATAATTTCATTACAGAGCATCAACTGAAAAATAAATAATCTATCCTGGCTTCAGGAAGAGTTAAAGAAGCAAAACTAGGGGTTAATCCATTAATCCTTTAGCAAAATTATAGCCATCTCAAGATCACTGTAAGTATGCATGTATACTTTGCATACCTTGTGTACCACGTACACTTTGTATATGACTCTTTCAGGTAGTATACAAAGTCACCTAAGAGGAACTCCAAAAAAGTGTATATTTAGAACATTTCACAAGGTTTTTTCCAGGAGACAAACCATTTGGGTATCTCTGACATGCTAAAATTCATGTTAGGAGGATATGTTCGTCCGTGTCCTGCAATTTCTCAAAATTTACTCTCTTGATCTTTTATCACCCAACTTTATGATTTATGTAAAATCTGAAAAGTTTATAAAGTTTTACATTTATTTTGCTGAAGGGTTATCGTGTATAAACAAGTTCAACAGATTTATAGCTAATTTAATGTTTGGAAAACACTCAGGGATATTGTAAGTGTTTTATTTTTAATGCAGCAGATTTTGTTCTGGTTAAATTATTAACTAATGTGTTAAATGGTTTGTTATTTGATGTATTTTTTTCCTTCTTTTAACACAGGAATTTGAATCATTGTGGGTTTTTTTATTGCGGTTTTAAATATCTGTTCTTGTTTGTCTTCACAATGAAGCCTCGTTTTTGTGTGAAGACAAATGTGAGAGCTTGACTTTTTTTTTTATTAGTGGGAATTAATTATACCCCTACTCCTTGAGGCAGGAATCAAGTTTAGTACAAGCTTCATAAATGCAATGAAGCAGAGGATACCTTCTCTGTCCAAATGCCTCCTCAAAATTTGAAGGAGATCATCTTTTTAGTTTGGAAAAGAAAAGCATAAATTCCACACTTCACACGTGTTCACTCATCTAAAGACCAGGTGTTTAAATAAAACAAATTATGTTCCCCTGCCCTGCAATCTGCAGCTGAAATACACATAATTTTACTCACATTAGAACAATCCCCCCCTTTCAGGATTCCTCCCAGTGCTAAGGTTTCTCTTATTTATTGCGTCACAATGCCTCACTCCTTGAGGTAGGTGAAAAGGCTTTTAGGGACCTCTCTGTCAAGATTTTTTTTATAGCATCCAAGGGGAATTTTCTGCTCAAAGTACTTATTGAGACAAAATTCAAGATGCGATCTCTGTCTTTTTGGTTTGATATGAACAGTAAAGCAGAGAAAATTTAGCACTTAGTAGTTACAGTAAAAAAATGCAAGTTTTGAACAGAATTTTGCCTTTTTAGCTAAGAAAACCAAGATCCTGAGGCTGGAAGTATTTTATTTACACGTAGGACACATAATGTAGAGGGTCAATTAATGTCAGGTTATTTGACCACTGACTGGATTTTCATCTCTGATCTGTAGGCCATAGTATTAAACTGTAAAAAAAGAAAAGACCGAAAACGAGAAAATAATTCCTTTGGAGAGGATTTTAAATCTGCAGTATGTTTTTGAGTCAGGGTTGTTATGATTCCATAAAATTTTATTGGTCTAATTTTATACACCTAATTTTCTAATGTCTTACTTCATCAAACCAAATGTATTTTTATTTTTCAATTCCTAATAAAGTCTCTTTGAAAGTTATCTAAAATCTGAATGTCATGGACTTTATATCAACAGCTCTTAAAAATTCCTTTGTGAGTCTCCAAAAATCTCTGAGTTAAAATGTGTTACCTATTTGATACACATGCATACACACGCCGACATTTGTAAAACCAGAAGTTTTCTTAATAGAAGGAAATTAAACCAATACAGACTTGAAAGCATAAAAAAACTTTTATAATCAATCGGTAAAACAGGCAAACTGCAGCATTGTTTGTAAATTACAGGTTGGTTTCTTTTTTCTACCAGTTTTTAGGGAATCACAGTTTCAAAGACTGAATTAATTACATGAATAAAAAAATTAGTGAGCACTACTGCAGGACTTCTCCTGACATGGGATGACCTAGTACAATGTCAGTCCAATAAAGAAATCTGAAGTATATATGGACACTAATTTAACTTGAAGAATATTAAAAAAAAAAAAAAAAAGGAAAAGTTTTTGCCTTATTCCTTTGTAAGGCGGGAGTAAAAAATAGCTTCCTTTCAGGTATGACCAATATTATTGCATGAAGAAGGGTGTTACCTGCAGTCACTGATGAAAAAAATGCAAGAACTTGACAACAGACTATTGCTTATAAACAGAGTAAATTTAGGTCTAAGGAAGCACAGTCATTACCCACAAAACAGAATATTGGCCATTTCCTAGAAAGAAAGGTTTGATCTTCTAAAAAGTCATAAAAAGAGCACAGATCCTTCGAAAAGAGAAGCTATTCCAGGGAAGAATACAAATTTTTTAAGATTTTTGAGCTAATCTGTGACAGTCCCTGAGGGAGTGAGAACAAAAACAGTAGTCATTGCCAAAGGATTTGAATTACTATCTTTTAATCTTGCTAAAAAAGGTAAAGGGAAGAAGCCCTTGAAATCAGACAAATTCTTTCTGGCAGAATTCAGGACTGAACTGGGCTGTACAAGCAGAGCAAAACATTGGGTCGTTAGGCTGTGCAGAAAGTCAGGACAAGGACTATCACACTTTTTGTGATACTCTGTGCTCTGCCCATTTGGGAAACTTTCTCCATGCCTCCTCAGCTGTGATACAATAGTATTTCAGGTATTTTGGGACCTGTTTTTTCTCCTTTCTGCATCCTGTATACATGTATCTACATGCACCCTTACCCTTCATGAATGAAATATTGCTGGTATTTAAGCTAACACTTAGCTCAGCTGCAAGCTGAAATTTGATCATATGGTATTTACTAATGTATTATTAATGGGCAGCTGAATGGCTTCAATAATATTTCTTAGTATTTATCATTCCTTACAAGGGTAAAAAAGACAGGTTCCCATTAATCTGGGTTATTTTAAATGAGCTACACAAAAGAGCTAAGTGGGCCTCTTATTTCCCTCACATCATCCCACAGCAAGAAAATATGATGTGACAGGGATTTGTCTTGACTTATATTATATGAAGAATGGGCCTAAAGTAGACATAAAGCTGCCTTTCTTTAATGTCTTCTGATTGTTTCACTGAATTTATATGGCTTTGGTGCATTAATAATCAGTCTTTGAGAATTCCCTGATACATCAGTTAGTTATCTCCAAGGGACTTCTGTATATCAACCTTGTAAGTATGTTTGCCTGCAGTAACATTTGTGTGCTTGGCTTAGAACACTAGTCCTACTTTTTGATGTATTTACTAACTGTACATCCAGACTATATTATAATCCTCCACATGAAATAAATTTAAAATACTTTTATTTCTATGGTTTCATTATGTGAGCAAGGTAGAATAATCAGATTTGCCAGATTGACTAAAAGTTTGGATGTCTGAGAGACAAAGTCTGTCAATTACTCAACCACAAAATTTTTTCTCCTTTTTAATAGACTTCAGTGTAAAGTCTTTGGTTATGCCACAGATACACTCATCACGTCTGAAAATAATACAAATGATGGAATAAATTAAAGGAACTTCTTAGACTGGATTCTGAAGAATTTTTGTGCTGAACAGAAGCTCCATGAGGAGCTGCCCTAGACACCAGAATCCCACAGTATGAGGTCCTCTGCCCACTGAATTTTGTTGATGTTACAATTGCACATTCACATGGATTTCTAGAAGGATTAGAATGATTTAGGATTCATGTTCACACCCAGTGTCTTGACGGGTCACTATGCATCTGCATAGCTTTTCAAATCCCACTTCAGTCCATCTTTGGCTTTATCTCCAGCTTTTGATCATGCAACTATCAATTAAAAATAAGTAAAAAGAAATTCAGGCTAGTCTCCTGAAAAAGTCTTTGATCTTAAAATTTCACAGCCTTATGGGAAGATTTTCAAAGATGTTTAACCCCTTTGAAGAGCTGTCCTTAAAGTAAAGAAGCAAACTGAAACCTGAGCACAAAGCACAAAGAGAAAAGACACACTTAGCGAATCACACAGAAAAGTCAGAACTCACTTCTGAGTCACAAAATGTTAAGAACAAGGCAGGTTGCTCTGCCCCCCCCCTACACTTCCCAGCTCAATAATATTAATAAAAGTCTAGCATTTACTCAGAGGGTGTAAGAGTGAAACTCGTCATCTATCATTGTGGTATTCTGTAAGGTACAGTTAACTGCAGACTACAAGGGATGGCTAAGATGAAACAGGATGAAGTATTGAATTTCACCATTTAATACTCAGGAAGAGATTTTCCATGGATTTCTAAAGTCATGCCAGATTTATCAATACTTGTCTGCATAACCATTTCGTTGTATTGAATGATCCTGTGAAGGACAATTCATTCCTGGTGGGTCTGACCTGATTATACAAAATTGCAAGATCCATGGCAACAGGGCAGATGAGAATGAAACACCTGATTGCAGGGACCCTGAGAGTGTCTTAAGGCTATTCTGTGATGTGCCATCACTGGTATTGACTGAAAAACCCAACACATGCCAGTGTGTTTGAGCACACTTTGGACTGATAACTTCTGTTTGCTGAGAACTTAAATACTTTTTTTAAATTAAAAAAAAAAAAAAAAATCAAGTTTCCTACAAGACAGTAAGCTTGTTCTTTGCCCCACTATAGTTATTAGTTTGGAACCTTAAACAAGGTTCCAAAATTCAATAAAATCTCAGTTTGAAGAATAGACAATGAGGTGGATGGAATGATCTACAAAGAACAGTTAGTAAACGTCTGAGAACAGATTCTGCACCTGAAATAAATAAATAAACAAACAAACACATAAACGAAATAAGGAGACTGTTACCAGTTTTGCCAGCAAAAGGTCAAAGTCTTCCAAATGAAAAGCACTGATGCATCAAGGACAAAGAAACAGACTGCCTTGCAAACTATGTGGATTTCTATGGGAGTTTATTTGTGTATATCCTGGGGGATCTACAACACATTAAAAGAACGTACTTGATCTTTGTATCCTAAATAGATGTTTCTGTTGCTAGGTGATGTAATATGCTTGTAAACCTAAGAACTCCAAGGACAATTGCATTCAGTGACATTTCCAGCAGTAAGCTGCTGGAAAAGTGAAATGGAAGAATTTTTTTTTAGTTCATGTTTGTTCTAGAAAACTTTTCAGTTCAATTCACTTGAACTAATGCAGTAGATTTTCAATACTATTTTTCTCATAAAAGCATAGCTATACTGTTTTCACTCATGAATTACTAGTGTTATCAGATGGCCTTTGGAAAGATTTAACATATATTTTTAAGCCAAATTCTCTATTTGATACCATATTGGAGGGAAAACAGTCTCTTGAGTTACAGAATTTACACTGGGAGGAGTTCTTAAATTCTTGACTGTGCAGTAAGCCGTCCACTTCACTGCATCAAAGGTCTTGATTATTCTCCAATTTGTGTGGTGGGAGGGGAAGAAAGTAGAAGGAACAAGAAGATGTTACAGATGGAATAATAAAATCATAAAATAAATGTTGTCAAGAGAGTCAAACTTAGTTTACACTTCTCTAACCACGGAATTAATAAAAAAGTATATTGATTTGCTTTTAACTTAATGCTTCACAAGAAGAAAGACCAAGTATCTGCAAAACTACAGTATGCTGTTGAAGACGTCAAGACCAATGTCCATATTATAATTAACAAGTGGGCAGGGTGCTGAGTGAAAAACATTAACATGAGTCTAGTAAGTGGGTCATGCCTCACAGGGAACATCACAAGAAAAAATAAACAAATCTACAAAATATTTTTTGATAGATTTTGCAGCAGCTCCACAATGTTCCTGCAATCTACCAGAGTTCCACTGATGTTACAGTCCTGAAATGAAAATGTCTTGTTGGGAATATGAGAGAAAAATGTAATGGTGTTAATGGTTGGATAGAGCTAATTTTACCTATTTAATGTTATTACAATATTTAAAAACAAAGGGAATATCAATAACTGACGAAAGAAACTTGTGCAATTCAAATAGAAGGAACACCATTTTTAGGATGCTTACTTAAATTTTTTCTGAGCTGAAATGGTTAAAAAATCTTCAAAAGTCCTTTCTAGAAGTCTCTGACATTTCTGCGTGTTTTTCTGAGCTTCAACTGGATCCAAATGAAAAGCAGAGAAGCAAAAAGTAAGGGAGGAATTTTTTGCTTCCAAATATTTAGAAAATTTCAGATGATTTTGATCAATCTTCCAAAACTTTTTTATTTTACTAAGCCAGTTGATTGACTTAGGAAGAAAAATATCCTGAGACATTGTCTTTCATGTCACAGAGCCCTCAAGTGAAATATTTCAGATTTTTAAGCAAATGGCTCGTTCATGATAAAATTAGCAAATGGTTTGTTCATGATAAAATTATCAGATCTACAGTAGATTATAGAGATCAATGAGAAAATATCAAATGGCACTCAAAGCTCTATTGTCAGGGCTGCTGACTCATTTTTATAATGCTACTGTAACGCATAGTTTATTTGAACAGTTTATAACTACTACCAATAGCTGCTTACTTTATGATATTCATGAACTGTTTTCTTCTTTCTTGCAAAGCACATTTCATAATGTATTGAAGTAGTTTGTCTCTTTGAATCAATAATAATTTGTTCACAGCAAATTAAAAAATGGAAAAGTCTGAAGTTTTCTAATACAAATACAGGTTCAGCTATCTGCCCTGTTTTCTTTATGTAATAATTGCAGTAAATTTCCTAGGTTTGCTTTCTATATGAGTTCTGAAATAATTGTTATCATATGCTTCAGTAGATGTCTGGCTATGTAGGGCAGTACTCAAGATTGTTCACAAGGGAAAATTATGGTTCAAAAAAAGTCCAGATTTCTTATAGATACTAGAACCTGAAACATGAGTATGGTGCCCATCTGTTCAGTCTTGTTATTTGGCATGGCAAACCCTGAAGTTTCACACCCATGACTCTCTGGTTAAATGGTCATGAAAAAGCCAAATAGCAATGCTAATACTAAGTAGAATACAAAATAATTGTGTGAAACTCAATGACTCTGTAAGGTTTGTCAGTATACTGGAAGCCAATCTGTGACAGAGAGCATGATTATTTAATGGATTTGTTTACAGTTTATTGTGGCTTCCTGCACTCCATTGCCAACTGCATTCTGGTGCAATTATATCCACTTGGGATAATTGCTCTTTCTCTGAGAACTGCTCCTCCGTTTTGGAAATATGTCCAGGTTTTAAGAGAACAGGCAGAGCAAGATTAGCATGGAAAGCAGAAAAACTGCAGTACTGGAAACAGAGAGGCGGTGGGAGGGAAAATAGATGTATTAGCTCCAGAGACTGTCTCTGTAGCAGTCCTAAGAGGTGGTGGAAAGAATGAGACTTTCCTGGAAAATCAGCACAGCCTTTCTGCAGGACACAGTGTAAAGCCTATTTCTGGTGACAATTGAATACTGCTTGACTGAAATGTAAGTCCAGAAAACAGAAATGCCTCTGCAGAGGAATCTAACTGTAGTTAGGAAGGGAAAATTTGATTTATGGTTTTTGTGGGGTTTTTAAAAATTGATGTACATCATATCTTGTTGCTCACCAATATCTTTAGATTAAAAGGTGGCTTGCTTCAATTAATAAAAAACACTAGTTTGAAAGACTTCTAGGAAGAGTATCAGAAGACTCCAGAAAGTGCCTGAGCAAAATGTACATTATAGCTGTCACACAGTCCAGTGGCTTACCGCACCATGAAATCAGTCTGATAAAGAAGCAGTCCAGACTTTGAAGTCTGACAGTAACCTGCAGCTAGAGCCAACCACAGGCTTTTTGAACAAGCATTCTTTTTGTAACTTTTTATCATGTGAAGATCTGTGTTTATCTATCCCTCTTTCCAGGTGAATCTGATGGTAGAGGAAATCTGCTGGAAAATATAAAATGGCTTTCCATATTTATGTAGTATACAGGTAGCTCCCACCTGCTCTAATTGCAACTGTTCCACATCTACATCTCAGATAATCACTGCCCTTGTGCAGTGCTGCCTTCAGCAGCACTTTTCTCTGTGCCAAGATATTTCTTAGCACTGTTTTTGACAAAGCAATGCTGGAGGTACATGGATCCATTTATCCTGCGCCAGCTAACGTTGTATTATCTTTGCACATAAGCACAGGAGCTTTGCTGTCTGAGTTCAGCAGTTTTCAAATGAGAATTGCACTCACTGGCAGGGAAACTGCAGAGGCAGATGTGCCAGAACCTGAGCTGAACAGCCCACGGAGAGGGTTGTGCACACCCATGGGACACCTTCAAGGAAGCTGGATGCAGGCACGCAGACAGACATGAAAATGTGCCCTTGGTAGAGCATAAACAGATGGATTCAGCAGTAGTAGTTCATCAACTGCACTGTATAGCTGTGTTTGCATATCTATCCCATAATGAGAAACCCCCTCCATTTTCTTCTGGCTGCTAAGTTTGTATTTCTATTAAATCAAATACTCTCAGAAATAGGTGTTCTGTGTACAGCACAGTAAGTTATGAAGGAAACACCAATAAGCATAACTACACTAACATTATATGAAGAAGCATTTTCTGTCCTCCAGTTTGTTAATGTTCTATGCAAATATGCAGGGCAAATTCATAATTTAATCATCATTATACTGGTAAAAGCCTTCCAGTTCTTATTTGCTCCTCCTCTTGTTCCTGCAAAATTTTAGACTGGAGTTTGCAGCAAAGTGGTGACACAGACATTTTTTTCTTTAATATTATAGTTTTTCAATTACTGTAATTTAGTTAAAAGAAATGATTGCCTGAAATGGAATTTGAGGCATTATTACAACACAAAAATTAGGATTTTAAGACCTGCAAAAAAAGCAAGTTTATAAAAGCTTTGAGAAAGGTACTTTTTAAATGCCATTAAATGCCAAACCAAAAACAACTCTCAGTTTACTTAGTTCTCTGTGATTCCTACTTATCTTTGACATATTCATAGTGAAATAATTTTATTAAGAGAATTCCAAACTGTCATGCTCTAAGATTTTTCTGAACTAACTTCTTGCTAAATACAAAAGTGTTGCCATCTCGTTGGAGAGGAAAACCAGGGCCTTCAGCCTGTGTCAAGATTGTACTTCTCATGTGTGGCCACAGACAGATTTGAGACTTTGAATTCCACTTACTTCTTGGTGAACACTGCTCATCTTTGCTGACAAGGCAAGGTAGGATACTCTCTGACATCTATTTTCATTGATTCTTCCTTACTTTGAAATGAGAAGTCTTTTAGAATTCTTGAAAACTTAGCAATTGATTTTTTGTGATTTATCATGTTGGAGGGAGAAGCACGGAAAACCTTACAAGCTCAAACTTCCTTCTTCTGACGGGTATCTGAATTCTCTGATTTCAGATGCTGCCATGTTTCACTTGAAGCTTAGGATAATAGTCAACTTTATCAGGCATTGATCTTGGTTTCCACATATTAGTTATTGTGCATTAGTGTGATAATTCTGTGCTTTTGACAGGATCTGTCTCATAGCTGTATTTCATTTTCCGTTCCAGAGAATCATTGGATGACAGCATTCCAAATAAGTACCCGAAATATTCTCAGAATTAGTTGAAATACCTAGTTATATTTTCTGGAAAGTAACACAGACACAATTATAGTCTTACATGCTGCCTTCTCTACAGTCTATGTTTACATTAAAAAAAAGTATCTTGCATTATGCACACAGTGAGAATGATTGACACAGTTCAACCTTTTGTGCATGTTTTGCTATCCAGTTAGTTAAAAGTGGCACTTTAGGTTTCTACTCATGATTTTCTGAATAAAACAAATATCACCCCTGTTTCAGATTCATAGCTTTGTATTTTGAATGTTCAGTGAGTTCAAAAATTATTATTATAAATGAAGTTCAGTACAATTCAACCTGAGTAACAGACTGGCACGCATATCTTCAACTCTGTTTTGAAAGAGAAGTCCAGGAAGTCCTGACCATAAACATAAACGTTTTACTGTTTAATCTTTATCAGTGATCCGGACAAAGAGATCAAGTGTATTGGAAGGATAGTCAAGCATTGAAATGGGCTACCCAGGGAAATGCTGGAGTCATCATCCCTGGAAGTGCTCAAGAAATGACTGGACCTGGTACTTAGTGCTATGCTGTAGTTGATACAGTGGTGCTCAGTCAAAGGTTGGACTTGGTCATCTGGAAGGTCTTTTCCAGACTTAATGATTTCGTGATTCTAAGTCCAGAAAGCCTAGATGAAACTTACGTTGTAGCTAAATACAAAATTGTAAGAGGTACAGGAAAAAAATCTAGCTGTGCTTACTGTAAGAATCCAGATCAGCACCTCAGGAATTATGTTTTGAATTTTTTCAAATGCTTAATCCATACTTTCCTATGATCAGTCCAGGGGAACATTATCTCCCTTCATTTTCAGTGGGGTTCTTTCTAGAGTGTTCACACTATTTAGCTTGAAATCATGTTAAATGGATGACTGATTAAACACATATTCCAAGATCTGTATAAATCTTTTTCTAGACAAGAAGAAATGCAGTGCAATATTATTACTGTGTATGTAAATGACACCTTAACCCAATCACAAATAACGTGTAAACTTCCAATGCATTGATCATGTATTGCTGATAAATAAGTGATCTAAACAAATACCTAACCTTTCTCCAGTCATCCCTTAATGAAGTAATAGCATGTCAATATTGGTTACTTTCTAATTTCTTAGATTTCTGCTGGCTGGGTTCCACACTTTACAAGGACAGTAATGGACTGATACTGTTATCTGTTATCAGCCCCTAATACCAGAAATTTCTGTTTATGGCATGGAATGCTACAAGGGGAAGATATTCCAATTATTTTTCCATTTTTTAGCAGCTAATATTCTGAGTAAATGAGGTCAGTTCTCATGAAGTGATTTTGTTCAACAGAAACTCCAGTCTTTGGCAGCAGGAAATACTTGGATGGACTAGAAATAAAAATGAATGCCCCCCCTCTACAAAAAACCTGGGACAAAGGCCAAACTCTCCTTGACTGGAAAGTCACCAGGTGCTTGGGATTTTAACCTAGTACAGAATTCTGTCTTTTTGGCTTCTAAAGCCCAAGTAGGTTCCATCACCTCTAATTTAGGGTGTATCATCAAGGTTGCAAAGAGTGCTTGACTTCACAGCATAGCTACCACTGGCTGAAATAAATTCAATAATCCCTAGGTTCTCAAGTGTTTTGCTTTAAAAAAAAAAAAAAATAAAAACCACCAAAAAACTTTTTCACAGCTTCAGTACTATGGATATTTTGGTGGTCAGTCCTTCAGATATATATGATAAACTTTCCATAGCATTTTAAACACAGTTGTTGCTTGTTTAGCATAGCAGCACAAATGACACAATAAAAACTGCTTCTGTAGAAAGCCCTGTCCTAAAGATCAATGCCAAGCAGGTTGGTTGGTTTGTTTTCGTGAAGGGGAACTTGTGTATGTTTTCTGTCAGCATTTGGGTACTACTTTGGATCTTCACTCCAGTAGTTCAGGCTCATCTTCTGAATCATCAACCTGTTCTTGAGCCAAAACCCCATGTCCCATGGCCGTTGTTATCTGACTTTTCTCTCAGTCCCAAAGTTTACTTTCACAAACAGTTTGTCTTTTTGGTTCCCTTATCCTCCTCTTGAAATACATCAGTATTTCTCCCGCCTTAAGCACAGGAACCAGCAGTGCTCCTGAGGAAACTCTTTGGCTCCAGCTCCCTGAAGGAAAAAGAAACATCTCTCCAGTACTTCAGCCACTCTATTCTCCTAAGGCACTTTCAGATGAGAGACAGGCATTTAGTTTGATGACTTCAAAGACTCCTTTGTCCCCAGGGAACATAATCCTAGCCATGCTGGCTGAGTGCTGGCTTTGTGTACTCTGAGACATTAGGTGGCCTCACAAAACCCAGCTGCAATTCAAAAGCTGTTTGCGTGCAGCTACATGTCCTCAGGTTTCCATGCCACACAGCCATTACAATTCACGTCAAGCTGTTACATAATCCTGGAAACTTCCCAGCTCTTCTGTAGTGAAAACAAATGGAACAAAATGTTTTCCCTTTTTTTTTTTTTTTTTTTTTTTGTCCAAAACAATGTGCCCTTTTGTTTCAAGTTTAGCTTGCAGAATCATTGTGAATGCTTTTGGTATGTCCAAGTTGGGATTTTGTCTCTGACTTTCTGAGACTTCCATTAGTAGTTCAACCTAAAATATAGTGAAAGATTATCCTCCAGAGGCCTGGAAAATAAGACAATATAATAATTGATCTCCAGAGGGTTTTATCAGGTTTCAATTTATGATAATCAGTTCTTGTTATCTTACAAGTATATGTCATTCAGTGTCTTTTTGCAGCATCTGGAACCATTGGACTATCTTTTGAAGCTCCTAGGGGTTCTAATTTCATTCCCATTTGCATGTTCTGGTCTTCGTGCCTATCACTGTATTGTTTTATAAATTTCTGTGAAGCTCTGTCTTTACAAGAGATTCAGCTTTTACCTTTCCAACAGAAAGGGTTACCTTTTTCCTTTCTTTTAAACAGCCATTGCAAAGGGCTTTGAATGTATTATGATCTTTTAAAATATTTTTTCCTTACTCTTCATAAAGATAAGTGCTCTGCTTCCTTTTTTCCTGACAATGAAATTGATTATTTTTGGTTTTCCCTGGGTCATTAATAATGCAATTATGAAATATGCTATGTGGGAAACAATAAATATAAGGGTAATATTCACTTGAAAAAAACCATCAGACTTAACCCTAGGCTATTCAATATACATCAGCTACGTTGTGAGTGGAAGCACAGAAGGCACGCTTTGGTGCATATCATCTCTTTCCTTGCTAATGTGCTCAACAGTTCTGGTCTTAGCAGAAAGAGAATGTGCAGTCTTGGATGCTGCTGAGCCAGCCAGCTGCCCCACTTTTCCATCTTTTTTCTTCTGATGTTTGCATTAGGCCTGTGTTGCAGAACCAATGAGATTTTTAAATAACCTTGCCTGCCCAATTTTTATTAGATTTATCAGACATTTGCATCTGGAATTGAAATCTAAAGTGATCTTATACAGCTAAGATATTGAACTTTCAAAATAAAGATTACAAATGCATAGTGAAGAAGTAATGTGGTAATATACCTCACAAAATATTATTCTCAACAGAGGATAGAACACATGATCAAAAGCAATTTTTCAAGTCTTAAATACCATATTGCAGTCATTTCTAAATTGAAACATTCCAAAGCCACATTTCATGCTACAATGTGACAGTTTTTCCTCATTTCTAAGTGTGAAGTTATTCACTTCAAATTAAATAATAAAAAAAAAAAAAACCCAGAAAAAAAAAAAAGGAGAGACATAAGGAGAGAGACAAGCAACACAGAAAAAAAGTTTATACTTCCTAGCTGCTCAGTAACAACCTATTAACCAGCAACTGTGTTTGCATAACACCTGAATGCTTCTTTCATGATGAAGGGAAGGCAATCTATTTAAAAAAAAGTATTAAGCCATACTACACATTCTTGAAAATATAGATTGACAAGGAATGCTGACAGACATTGTGCTTTAGGACAGCCAAGTACTGCTGTACAACATCTCTATAAAACCACTAAAGGCATCATTTAAAGTACCTTAAGAAAGGGAACCAGGATACTGCTAAATGGTGTTGTATCCTGAACAAATCACCATTTAAATTATGTTAATTGTTAAAATGGTCAGCCTTAATTGAAGTCCAAACTAGTTAGTGTAAAAGTAAGAGCATAATCATAGTTATTTTTAAAATGGAGACTGCAAGTTCTTTTGCCCAGCCACAGAAAGACTAAATATGTCCTAAAGCAAGCCACATACTTGCCTCCATCTAGGTTTATTCCATTGTTTAGAAGAAACACTGGGTTACCATTTGTGTTTGACATCTTGCGGAGACCATACAGCAGAAAACTGCTCCAAGATCATTTGTTCTTAATGAAAGCAATTTGTTACTAGCTGAAGCAAAATGTTCTTTGTCCTTGTGCCAAAAACGCCTTGTCTGTCCTCCATGTTTGCTGCGCTTACGCACAATAATGGAAATATTATGAGATATGCTTAGAACAGCAGCATAACAAGCAGGACACACTTCATTGTTCTAAAACAATAGGCATGAGTGTGTTGTTCTTTGTCACACTTTTATCTACCATGGAAGCTCATTGACACGATGGAGATTCAGCATTTCTTAATTGCCTTTTTAATTTAGTCCACTTTTTTCCCCCAGGGCTGATGCACTGATTCCTCTCATTCCTCCTTCATCCGCCTCTCAATAGACCTGCTTTTATGAGATACATATTAAAACATCTGCTTTTTTTATTATGCTCACATGTTTTTATGTAACTATATTTCTTTCCTTTATGAATTTAATAAGTTCTTTGAGGCAAGTGTTAAGAATACTTAAGAGAAATATGGTTATCTTGGAGTGGAATGCTTTTAAAAGGAGATAGGACTGAAGCTTAAGAAAAAAAAGAAAGAGAAAGAACTTAGGGAAAAAAGGGTAGGTGCATCAATAAATACAGATAGCAAAACGGTTCTCAGCTAATCCCATTACCCCAGGCAGCCTCAGGAGATCAAATTCACATAATTTCATAGACATGGCCTTTGTCTGTACAGAGACAGCACTTTGCAATGGCAGCCCAGAAAAGAACATCATTTTTGGACATAAGAATATTTAAAGAACAGATGAAGTGCCTCATTTCCTTTACTATGTAAGTTTTTGTGTGCTCTAACACAGTTCCTTAAAATTACAGAAAACTCTCCAGAAATCATTAAGTACCCATAGGACACATGAAAGTATGTATGAGGGAGTTCAGCATGGAAGAATTACATTGCTGTCTTTCCCTTAAAAAGAAGGAAAAATAAAGAAAAGAAGACATCATATGTTGTGGAAAAGGAACTGCACAAGAATATGAAATATTCGTGACTCTGATCCTTTGAACAAGCATGGTTGAACCAGTGAGTACAATATGTACATATGAGTATGGTGAAATATGTATCAATCATATTAAAACACATAGCTTGTGTTGCAGTAGAGTATCCTTTTATTTCTGCCTACAATATGCTTGAGTTATAGAACCATATTTTAGTCATAGAACCAACCAATCATTTAGGTTGGAAAAGACCTCCAAGATCAAAGTCTAACCTTTGACAGTTCACCACCTTGTCAACTAGATCCTAGCACTAAGGGCCACATCCAGTCATTATTTGAACTCCTTGGGCAGTCTATTCTGATGCTTGACAATCCTTTCCACAAAGAAATTCTTCTTTATGTCTAACTTGAACTTTCATGGTGAAGCTTTAGGCTGTGTCCTCTTGTCCTGTGCCTTGTTTCCTAGGAGAAGAGGCCAACCCCCTCCCCTTTCCAACCTTCTTTTAGGTATTTACAGAGAGCGATGAGGCCTCCTTGGAGCTTCCTTTTCTCCAGGCAAAACAACCCCAGCTCCCTCAGGAGTTGCTCCTCATAGGACTTACTCTCCAGACCCTTCAACAGCTTTGTTTCCCTTCTCTGGACACACTCCAGCACCTCAATATTCTTCTTGTAGTGAGTGGCCCAGAACCTGACAGACGATTTACAGAGTGGCCGCACCAGTGTATGGACACAATCACTGCCCTTGTCCTGCTGGACATGCTATTTTTTATACAAGCCAGGATGCCACTGACCATCCTGGCTACCTGGGCACACAATGGCTCAATTTCAGCTGGATGCCAACCAGCACCTCCAGGAAATTTTCCTCTGAGACACTTTCCAGCTGCTCTGCCCCCAGCCTGGAGCACTTCCTGGGGTTGCTGTGACTGAAGGGCAAGACCTGGCGCTTGGCCTTGTTGAACTGCATGCAATTGGCCTTGGCCCATTAATCCAGCCTGTCCAGGTGCAGAGCCTTCCTGCCCTGCAGCAGATCAAGACTCCTGCCCAACTTGGTGTCATCTGTGACCTTACTAATGGTGCACTTAATCCCCTTTTAGAGATCATCAGTAAAGATATTAAAGAGAACTGGCCCCAAAACTGAACCTTGGGGAACCCCAATAGTGATTGAAGGCATATTTGCAAGGATTTCCTTGCAATTCATTTCCTTGGAATTCATCTAGATGTTGGCAACTGAGCAAGAGTAGTACTGTGAATGTCTTGTTAAAAGCATCCTCACTGTATCAGTTCTCTCCTTCTGCAAACATTCTCACACTCTTCAATACATTTTCCAAGTTACCTTGTTTAGAAATATATGTCTGAGTTAGTAATGATTTTTAAATATCCATAAAATATGGAGTAAAAGGTTATAAAATGAACTGTTAAATTACATTTAGGGTAGGATAAAATGCTTTGCATGTTCATAATTGAACAAGGAAAAGAACCTTTGTTTTCCCTTGTTATTATATACCATGTGTCACATCTGATTACTCATCCCTCCTTCTTCTTCAGCAGTCATTTCCTCAAATATCTACACAGTCATCTTTCATTTCCTTGACCCTAGCTGGCAACTTATTTAGAAAGTATAAATCATCAAGGCAGTACTGGACTAAAGGTCACATGTCTTTTTAATGGTGCAGTTCTGGTCCTTACAACTTTAGGTGAATAGGGCATAACTGAGGAAGGAACAGAGCAGTGTGAGTGGAGGTACAAACATCTTCCACAAAAAAAATAGGTAGTACTTCTTCAGTTCAGAAAAGAGACAGTTGAAAAGGAAGATGAGAAAGTTAATGAAATCCTTTGCAGCATGGAGAAGGAGATAATAAATACATTGTGAAACTGGCTGCTCTGGGATGTTGTGAGGGCCAAAGGGATAATTAGTTTTGGAAAGAGATTTCAGAGCCACATGGAAGATATATGCATAATTTACGTCATTATATATACTGGTGGCTATTAAACATCATGATAAAGATATATTGGTGATAGAATGCTGATTGCTGGAAACATGTAAGGTGTGCCAGCAGTGAGATTGTTCTTTTTGTGCCTTCATTATTATATTGTTTTCTGAGACAATATTATGCCTAGTCAAGTCAGAAGGTTAGGTGGACTTTTGGCTTAACCCAGTTTTGTCAGTCTTGTGCTGTTGCAAATCCAGTACCTTTTTTCTCCACATAGCCTCCATTTTTGACTTAATATCTGTGCCAGGCCATGCTCACTCCTTTCCAGACTATTTGGCTCAGTCCTTAATTTCAGCAGCCTTTCTCTTTGGACCCTTTAGGAATACTGTTTCTATTGGTTTTTTTTTTTGTTTTTATTTTTTTTTTTGGTTTGGTTTGGTATTTTTGGGTTGGGTTTTTTTTGGTTTGGTTTTTTTGTTTTGTTTTTGGTTGGTTGGTTGGTTTTTTTTGCTTTTTCCTGCTCTCCCTTGATCCGTGCTAAAGTTAATTTATGCTTGCTAAAATAGTATCAGCATTTTAAAAATATGTGAACCATGTTATGCAAACATGTGGATATGGTCATGTTTGTGGTCCCCTGACACGTGACCTGCTTGTAACAGAAAAGCAGGCAGAGTAAAATTTGCTTCCTGCTTATTTTGTAGGGTTTCTTTACATAGGTTTGTGTTTGGCTTTGTTTTGTTTTGTTTTTATTATTTTACTTTAGTCCACAGTAAGAAGAAGTGTATTTTTGTAGCCTTGCAAAAAAGGACACTATTTTCGCACATGGTTTTGGAATTTTACAAGAGAATAACCATGTCGCTAAAGATTTATACCAGTCCTAGTTACACTCACAAAGAAAAAAAAAAAACATTGTTTTTACTGTGTGATATGATCTGTAAGGTCTTAGAATAAAAACAGAGATAGGAAGGACTTTTGGTTTTCTTTTTTTTTT
>VXAC01004729.1:1956658-1987728 GCA_013399225.1 Rhipidura dahli | reverse complement strand
CCCCCATGGGCTGGCCCATGTTCTAAAGTTGAAGGAACCGCGAGAGGGTTTTATGGAAAAAAAAAGAGACTTTACATCACTGCAGATGGTTTTTGCTGCAGGAGGTGGCAGTTTGGAGAACCACGTGAAGCAGGAAGAAACCCTTTTCTTTTCCTTTCTTGAGAACTGCACATGGATTGAGGGAGAGGAGAAGGAGGGGGAGGGAGAAGAGGAGTTCTGGCTGTGTGTTCTGATTGTTTTTTTTCCCTTTCTTTTTTTTTCCTTAGGTCTGTTAATAAACTTTATCATAGCATATAAGTTGTGTGCCTGCTTTGCTGTCTCCTAATGGTTTATCTCACAGAAAATAAATCAGGGAACAGTGCATTAATTGACCATAAAACCACTACACTAAAATTTGGTGTTTCTGCCTGGTTATGCAAACCAAACCCGCTACAACAGGGTAATAGATAAGATATCTTATTCATTGGGACTGCAGCAAGCAGTTTGAATATGTCATTCTAGATCCTGTAAGAAAATGCTTTTACTATCAGTAAGAACACTGCTACAACATTTTTAACATATGATCTCATGATTCAGTGGCATTGTGCCAAAGAAGTGAAGAAGCCTCCACTTAAACCCCGGATCTTCAGCTTTTTTTTAGCAATGGGCTGTATATTTTACTTAACCATGTACAAATATGGCAGGGATGGTTGTCCAAAAACTTAATCACAAATAATTTGTCATTCTGGATTTGTAGTTTCACACTTCCAGTGTGAGAACAGAGCTGAAGGGATGAGAAAATAGCCAACAGAGTTCCAATGTTATAGGCATCTAAAATGGGAGTAACAAGTCATACAAATGCTGAGGGCACCAAAATTAAGTGCTTGAATCAGTTTTAATAAATAAAAGTTCTTGCTAGCAGATCTGAAACAGAATTTTAAAAAATGTATTATTCCTTTCTCAGCATAGACTCCATCCCTTTCTGAAGTAAGAATGAATAAATTACAAGCAGAGGTCTTCTGGGGCAGCACTGACTGTTAAACTAAAAGCACATTTTAACCAGACTTGTCAACAGGTTAAGATCAGCATTTTTTAGAGGCATATCACTTCTCCTCCTATAAAGCTGGCATAATAATTTCCTTCACAGCTGGAAAAGTATTTAATATTTATTTTCCTGAGCTAAACTATACCTATTTGAAATGAAACTCTAGGTGTCCTTAATAATATGACCTTTAAATTGCAGTTTCTTTTTGGCTACACAGGTAGTCTTAAATAGAAGATGAATTTTGCTACATTTCAGGAGATGAATAAAGAGATGCTAATTGTAAGCTTTTCCCTTATTGTAACAGTTATGTATTAGGAAATATTATCTCTCCTCATTCTCCAGCTAAGATTAGCATTCTTTTCAGTATCAGACCAGATCACTTGCATAAATACCGCATTACTCCGTTGCACCAGGGTGGCTGAATACCAGATTACTGAGTCCAGAGGAAATATTATAAGCTTGCTTTAGGATTGTATATATTTGAGATATGGAAACAGTACCAGTAGATGGTGCTCAAGAACACATTGCATAAACATATGCCTTGATGGAAAATAGGGAGCGGGAGTAATGGATAATGCCATTCTAAGCAACCTTCCAACAGAGCTGTAGAAGCAAGTAATCTTAGATATTCCCAAATGTAAATGGGTAACAATAAGGAAGGTACTGTGTACCAGAGTAGGGGAGATCCTGCATGAATAATTTTGTGGTACAAGACTTCAGCTGTAAAATCTGCCTAACCTGCTTTAAGCAGTGTTTGGGTAAGAGCTTGTTGTTCAAGCTGCCCTTATAGACAATGGAGAAAAATAAGCAGTACTAGCAAAATGCTCATTTGGGTTTGTAAACTCCATCAAGCTATGCTCTGTGTCACAGCTTTACTTGAGAAAGTCTGCACTGGCTTTCCTCCCTAGAAAAAGCACACATACAGAACTGGATTGCTCTATTGTTAGATCTTGGCTACTGTAACACCTCTTGTGTTTGATAGGCACCATCATTACAGCAATTCTGAAACCTCTATCAGCATAGACGAAAACATGCAACACAAACATGCCAAAGGATCAAAGAAGTTCAAAAAACTATATTATCATCTTTCTGATTCCAGACTCCATCAATTCCAGCTGTTATTTGGACATATATGAGCTCTGATATCCACTTTATTTTGAGAAAAAAAAAAAAAAAAAAGAAAACAAACAAAAAACCCGTAGATGGAAACTTCAACTATTTCCTCACATCTTCAGTTTTGAACAAATAAAATGAACCTCTAAGAAGGTATTTGCATTTTTTAAAGTTTGTGTGTTTAGATATACATGTATATAAACACACAAATGTATCTATATGGATGTAATATGAAGTTCCTTCCTATGGATTATGCCATTTAAAATAAGAAATTGTATCCTAAACATTTCTAATAAGAAAATAGAATGGATTTTTTTTTACTTGATTAGTGTCTTTTGCTTGGCATTGCCACAGGAGATTTGACACCTGGAGCAAGATATTGACTTCACATTCTTCCCTATTGTTATAAAGGGTAGGCAGCAGGATTGTGTTCAAAGGAAAATCACATTGGGAATCATTCATAGCTGGCCTCTTGTGGTATAGAAATTAAATTGAAATTCTGTGTCTGTTGGTATATTTGCCTCCTTTTTCAGAGTGTTTTCACTTGAGTCCTGTTGCAGCCTGATGAGATTCATGAAGGAAATCCCTAAAACAATATTTACAGTGACCTATTTATGGTTTCTTTCTATACCTCTGAACTGAATGTTACAAGGTGTTTTTCCCTCCTTCCATTGACTTGAAACACGAAGATTATTCTTGTCTCCATAATATTAAATATATTTCATAAGGAATACTAATGCTGATTTCATTAAATACACAGGTCTGTGTATTCCTTCCTTATTGTTCTGCATCATTATCTGGTGGTCCCCATAGTAAAATATGCAAACACTATTGTAACCTTTGCAACTGAAAATCTCCCTCTTGATAGCTCCACCCTGTCAGAGTCTTCCAACAAAGCATTACTGATGGGAATTTAAAGATAGAAATTAATTACAAGCTTCAATTGTTTTACCACAGTGTGCTGCCATGTTTGTCACATCACTTTAAGCTTCAGTGCTTGCTGTCAGTTGTCTCTCAAGAAGTATTAGATTCTAGTATTTTTCAAATATATAAAAATGATGTGTTTGGAGATGCATTTTTGGAAATTAAAATTCTGCTGGTGGGTCATGGCCAAGGAACATCTATTCATTTTTTCAAGTGTTTGAATTAAAACAATTCCTTTGAAATGTGACACTATCAATGGACAATGAGACAGAAGCAGGAAAGGAAGAGACAAAGGCCAGCTGGCCTGTTGCAATGTGTGCTGATATCACCATGTTATTCTTCTTTTTGAACATTTGGTGAAATTTAGGTCTGTTCTTTTCTAAATACGTAGCTGTCAGAGACTTTAAATGTCCACAATGTTTTGAAGCTATGTGTGGCTTTTGAAGCTATGTGAAGCTATATGGCTTGCTCAGCCTCTGCTCATCAGGTGGACTTCAGCACTGCCATTTATTCTGACATGATTCATTTTTATATCACTCCTAGTAAGGGTACTTGAATTATTCTCCCAAACTAAACAGCAATGTTTTAAAAAACGGCTTTGTGGGGCTCCAGGTTAATTTCTGGCCCAAAAATTTTCTGCTCAAAACTCCTCTAATATGTGTTTCAGAAGAAGAGACTGTTCCTCTCTATTGCCCTTTGCTAATTGCTTTTTCCCATTTTACCTATGTTTCTTATTGAATAGGTTGTGCAGACTCAGCTGGAGTCTAAAGACAAATTCTTTATTCTTCCTCACAGATAGTTGAATGGGATTCACCAAAACAAAATTTAGATTAGTTTAAAACATTTTTGTGTCTGGTTTGTGAATCACTGATTATTTCTGACATTTTAAATGCAGATTTTTTTCATCCTTGTTTGGATGAACTTTCAATTTCAGGGTCCTTTCATTGTGATTATTTACTATTTTTGATTGTGAGTTCTGGTGGTATTTAGACTGCTCCAAAATCTCATGGTCTAACACTATTTTATGGACATAAGCGCAGTAATAAATTATTCTATGACATATTATTATACTTCACATTGACTTCATGAGGCCTCATCTGGAGCACTATGTCCATCTTTGGTCCCTGCAGTACAAGTGAGATTATGCAGATAGAGCAAAAGGATCCAGAGATGGTTAAAAGGCTTGAGCACATGGTATTAGAGGAGAGGAGAAGAAAGGGGATAAATGTCCTCTATCTATCTTTTTTTCTTTAGAGAGGAAAAAAAAGCCACACCCATCTCAGAGGTCCTTCATCCATGCAAGGACAAGAAGCAATAGAAATTACCCAAAGGACATTCTTGCTGGATATAAAGAAAAATATATTTTTGCACTGAGCATGTCTAAAAACAGGCCCCTAGGAGAGATGCTGGGCCTTCATTGCTGGAGATTTAAAAGACTTAACTAAACACAGGACTGAGTAACCTGGTATAATTTCAAAGTTCTCCTTGCTTTCAGCAGAGGTAATCTTCAAAATTCCTTTCCAATCTAAATAATTATGTCACTCTTAAGAATACTCTTCCCATTTTTCCTCCTCAGATTTTCCATTACAATTCTTCCTTGCCTTCCTCTCTCCCTTTCTTTTTTTGCTCCCTTCTTTTTTCATTCTTTCAATTTTTCTTCTATAATGTTATTTCACATTTTACTTTTCTGTTGCTTTTGTAATCTTTCTGTAACCCTCCAATTACCTGCAAAACCTCTATAATGCAGTCAGGAAAGAAAACCATTGAGAGAAAAAGATATAACAAAAATACAGGGAGATTGATTAAAAGGATGTACAGGTCTCTTATTCCCTTCAGTTATTGGTGGGTAACTTCTGCAGCAGCCAATGGGTCTGGCTACTTCTCTTCCAATTTTTCTTCTCTCCTCTGCTTAATGGGTGCTTTCTTCCTACCTGAACCTCTCTGTCCCATAGTCCCAATACTACCGTACCTTCCTCTCACTCAGCTTTTGTCTCTCATCTTTTTCACTAATTGGATTTGCCCTTTCAGGGCCTTCTTTTAAAGGCTCTTACTTTGAGTTTTCTGGCTCATCAAGTCTTATCCAGTTTTAGATATTCCTTTTCACTCAGTAGTCAGAAATTCCAGTCATGATTTCCAGTTTTTAAACTAAATTTGCCATACCAGATTTCCTTTATGAATCATTGTTTTTATGACAATTCCAGAAATGTATGGAAAGTCCAAATGTGATCATTTTTTTTCATAGCAAAAAAAAGGAAAGTGACCATATCACTTGGAGAAAAACATTTTTGCAAAATTTCAGTGCATAGCATAGAAGATCAGAGCTTGAAAAAAGTTAAGCTTTTTCAACAAATAACTGTAAGAATTTGTTATCAATAGCAAAGCAACATATTTTCTTATTCTCAGAAATGGTCAGAGTGTATTTTTGGAAATGAAGTAAAGTTGCCTCAAGGCAGACACCTGGCAGGGGAAATTGGAGCAAGGATAGTTAACCTCTGTAAAGTCTACAAATAATTGAAAAATGTGTGTAGAATATGAAAATGTTTAATAGAGCAGAGACATTTCTAATTTCATTTATAATACATTGTTGTACAATTTTATTTTTGTTCCAATGTAATGTGTTTTGAGACTCTGTTCTTTCTCCCACTTACAGCCAATTTCATACTGGACAGATGCCAATACTGTCTTGATCAATGTCTTAAGTACACATCCTTAATTTCCTTTTGTCTTGTTATTCTGACACCATTTTAAACTCTATTTTTTGTTTTCTATTATCTCATGTGATAACCACAGTTTTCTTTTTTAACCAGTTGATTTAATTCCATCATCTGTCCTTTTTCTAATTAATTTGTATGGTGACCCTATATGGATGTTTAATGGAATAGAATCATAGCCTTATTAAGGCTGAGAAAGACCTCCAAGATAGATGCCAACCTTTGACTGAACACCACAATGTCAAATAAATTGTAGCACCAAGTGCCATGTCCACTCATTTCTTGAACACTTCCAGGCATGGTGACTCCACCACCACCCTGGGCAGTCTGTTCTAATGCTTAGCCACCCCTTTAGTGAAAAAATTCTTCCTGATATCCAATTGAACCTCCTCTGGCACAGCTTGTGACCATGTCCTCTTGTCCTCTCACTGGTTGCTTGGGTGAAGAGGCCGATCTCCACCTGGGTACAACCTCCTTTCAGGTAGTTTTGGAGATGGATAAGGTCACCCCCAAGCCTCCTTTTCTCCAGGCTAAACACCTCCAGGTCCCCTAGCCACCCCTCACAAGACTCACAACAAGGGTATCTCTCAATATTGCTGCAGGTATTTTTCTTTTACATAAAAGTCCAATGACTAACTTTTACATTTTAAATGACTTAAACCAGGCCTTACTGTTAAAGCTCTCATTAGCAACCTGCCACTCTATTTCTACTATATTCTTGAAATTAGTGTTCTGGCAAACTAAAGCAAAAAATATGTGTTTGTATTTTTCTTGTGCACTCTCATCTCTCTATTCACAGCACTGAGGATTTCTCTTCAACACCCTACCAAGTGCTTTAAAGCATTTCCTGGGAATTTTTTTGTTCTGGCCTCAAGCTGAGTTTTGTCTCTAAATTGAATTAAATCTCAAATTCTAGACAAGGCATTTGCTTTCCTGCATTTTGCTACCAAATCCAGGTTCTTTTCTTCTTAATCTACCCAAATATAGTCTGTCTTACTATTTTCTAGGCATCCAAAGGACAAAAGTCATGGAGGTGCTTCAAATAAAAAAAAAAAAACTAGTGAGTGATAACATCACATTAGTTAAGAGTGTGGGTGAAGAAATATCTCAACTATTACTGGATTTACAGAGTCTTATTGAAGCAAAATAAACATGGAATTCAGTTGAACAAATCCTGAAAATAAAGAGCTTAGTCACAGAACCTGGCTATTATTTTATTCATAGTAAATAAATATAATAAAAGAAATATATTGTATTATTTAACTAGGAGTGAACAACTATGGATAATCCTGACTGAAAACAATGTTTATGTGCAAATAAAAATGCAGACAAACATACAGACATACTTTATACGTAAATAGGCAGGTATACTAAATGGTCATTTTAGATCCCTTACAAATGAAACATTCTATTCTATTCTATTCTACCCACATATTTTTTAAAAAATCTTATTTTTATATATAAATATCACATATGAAAATATGTAAAAGAGTAGAAAGTGTTTTAATTGCTCTTAAAATCATAAAATATAAGAATGAAACAAAGAGTGGCAATCTGCAATAACCTTGTCATAGAAGTATTCAAGAAAACCTTCAAAATCAGAATATCACAGACACATGTAATTTTGAGGTTTTTTTCAGGGCACAGGTGTTACATGGGCCTTGAGTGATGACCATTGCCCTAAAATGTAGTGGTCCCTCCACTGAGAAGTAATAGTTGCGTACACTGTAGATATTTTCTTTTCAGTGTGCCATTTCACATCTACACTATTAGAACCATTATGTCAATCTGTATCTTGTTTGCATGTTTAAGATCTCAAACCCATATGAAAGCAGATTTCTTGTAGTGGTAAGGCCCGGAGGAGAAGCACAGAATAAATAATGCCAGTAATCCCAAAGATACTCAAGAAACATTTCCCATGTTCTAAAGGAGAAGTTTGTGTAAAGTTGGTCAGCTAGAATATGACTAAGGAAACATAGTGAAACTATTCAGTTATCAATGTGTTTGTAAAATTTTATAAAAAATACTGAGCAAAATTTGAGCAAGGTTTCACAATCTTTTTCTTCCAAATAGCTTTTCATACAAGATATCTGCACAATGACAACTGATTTGCAGTACCTTTCCCTCTCATATTTTCCAAAAAAAAAAAAAAAGTCTCTTAAAAAGACTGGCCCATGAGGTACAACCAGTAAAGAATTAGTGCCAGATTACTCCTTTGGAATAAAAGAATGGAAGCATAAATCCATATCAAGTACAGCTAAAATCTGTGAAAACCTTAACAAGATACTCGTGTCTCTAATGAGCAGCCAGTCTGCTCAGTATAGAGGAATAGAGGAAAAATAAGCAAGCAAAAACGGGAGTTTCTGATTCCCACAGCAGTTGAAAATATTAACTTAACAATGTCTCTTGGGGGCAGTTGTCTGCATGATATATCTTTTGCGGGTCAAAGAAAAAATATGATTATTGGAGAAAGCCCTGGAAACAGGTATCAACTGTTCCATGCTACAACAGGGACTACAATATGCTTTTTAATATCTTTATTCAAATCTATTGTAAATTCTAATATTACTATTTCTGTATTTTTCAAGTTCTGTAATTTCTGACTCTTAATCTTTCATATTCTAACAAATATGGTAAATTCCATGGTTACAAAAATATGCTTAATATCACTATATGTTATAACATCTGCTTCCAGTTGATGCAGAACCCCTCAAAGCAATGAAGTCTGTTGTTCCTTCTGAAACAATAACAGAAATACAAACCACCCAGACAAAATAGCCTGACTGACTTGAAATCATAAAACAATGCAACAGAAGCAGCTGGTTTGGAAGGAAGAAAGAAGTCATGCGTATTGAATAACACTGTGATCTGCAATCCTGGGAGGTATTTTGGTGGTATTTTTCTTTATGCACTCGCTAAACTCCCTAATGCTTACAACCAGAAATATTAAGGTTTACTGTCTTCAGTTGTATTACTGTCCTAACTCCGAAAGTGAAGGACGTGCCCATTTGAAGGATTGGGACTAGAAAAGGGATTAGAAACTCGTGTTGCTGGATCTCAGAAGTCAATACACAAACATGTGAACTGACTGTTATATGCTAGACCAAAACCTACACTAAACGTCAGGAGGAGTAGGTACTGTTTATAGTTCATATATTTTTAAAAGATTTTTTAATATCTATATATTTATATTTGTATGTCGATTTTAATTTTATATACTGCCAAAGTCTAAACACTTCTCATCCATTTCATTTGTTCAGTCATTTTTGTTTATTTTGAATGGTAACTGCTTAATTAATGAACATCTTTAAGGACTAATGGAAATATCATGTAGTAGTCAAATCTGAGTCTACAATGTGTGGTTAACCACATTCGTAACTGTTTCTGCTAGACTATAGGTTTCCTACAAGAACCAATGGATATTAGTTGAGATAACCTATGCAAATTTGGTCCATTACATGCTCTTTCTAACAGATCAGTGTACTCCTTATATACACAGTCCCCTAAGTCATTATTCTCTCAGTTTCCACTCACTCCAGACAAGAGACAAATCTACTTCCTTTGTGAGTCAGCTGTGTTTTCCCATTAACTCTGCAGGTTGAGATATTTTTGTATTGTCTTTGTGAAATATGGGCACAGTTTAATTTCATGCAACACTATATGCAAAACAGCTCCAGACTGTTACAGCATTGCAATTCCATAATTCCTTTCAGAATTTTGTTCCCTTATAATGTCATGAGACATTTGTTTAGCACAGCTTTAATTAGGTGAATGATTTAAATGTCCTATCATGACAATCTAATGTATAAAAGCTATCATAAAATATATAAAATTGTGATATTCTGAGCATATTCCATGGCAAAAACAGTTGCATTAGTAAAGAAATAGGTACTGGCATGTTTTTCTGAAAAGAGGAACTGTATATTGCAAAAAGCAAAGTAGTCCCAATTGGAGTATTAGGAAGTCTGGGATTTTATGCCTGGTTCTTACGACTAAAGCATTTATGGCATCATAAGAGCTGTTTAATGAATGTACTGCCTAGTAATACTCCACAGGGCGTACTATATCCTCTTCCTATTACTGCTTTTGTCTCTGCAGATAATTCTACAAGCTCACTGCTAAGAAAGAAGAACAGCTCCTGATCATGTATGTTTATTAAAAATGGTTGATCATGGACAACATCAGTGGCTTGAATGATTCAAACTTATCCAGATATTTTACAGGTAATTACACACAAATGGGAATTAGTCACTGCTGGGGTTTTCTGTGTTTTTTAAATAATGCTTGATGATATGTTGGTGTGCACTGAAACAGCATTATACCTACTCCTATAGTGCTCCTGGAGGTGATCTGATGCATAGGCTCATTTCCTTAGATTTTCCATGAGTTATTATTTTATGATGATTGGTTCTTTTCAATCTCACTTGAATTGTTTTGGGTTTTTTTGGTTTTTTTTTTTTTTTTTTGTTTTTTTTTGGTTTTTTTTTGTTTTGGGTTGTTTTTGATGGTTCAGTTGCTAAATCTAGTATTGCAAAACAGTTAAGAATCTTTTATTCTTTCTTGATTTAGGTTTTATGCCTAGGACTTTTTTTCTTTTTAGTTGTAATATATTACTTGGCAATTTAATGCTTTAAAGCAAGCCTAATTCTGGACAAATTTGCTATGTGCATGTTACCATTTAGGACAGAACAACGGAAGCAGTTCTTCAGAGTGAAACCATTCCTACTGAAGACTTCATATGTACAGGATATTCAGTGTGGGATTTTATCAGTGCGAGGCTTTGATTTTCTTTCTCTTTTTTTTTTTTTTTCCGATTTTATTTTCAGGCAAGCACCAATCTGGACTGATAAACTGACATAGCAGAGGTAGTATCCTAGGTATCCTTGTTAAGCAGATATTTCCACTTACCTCTCATCAAAAACATACCAAGTTTGTGAGATTGGTTCACAATGTGGAGAGAGAGGAAGCAAAGGAAGAAGAAATGATCGAGGCGTTTGCTTTGAAAATGAATGCAGGATCCAAACTGTAATACTAAAGTGGCTGCATCTATATGGGACTAATTTCGGCACACATTATTAAAAGTGTGTTCTGATGTGATGCAAGAAAAAATTATTGAATGGTGCATCTCAGTCACAGTAGCTGGAGGAAGACGTGTATTTGCTTATCCAGAATCATATTGTAAACCACAATTTACAGGGAAAGATTCTGACTTTAGAAGCTGTGGCCCCCCTTGATAAGATTCAAAAGGGAACTCTGAGAATATGCACCAATGTCATTTATACAGAAAAAAATCTGCCTTGCCCTCCTCTTCCTGTGGGAGCATTTCCCAGATCTTTTTCCTAGAAATTGAATGATGCAGAAAATTGCAGAGCTCTTTTTATAGAGATTTTGTTGTTAAAAATAAATTCACCACTGGTTGTAAGACGCTTTATATTTCCTTTGTGGTATATAGGTGCAGTGGGTTGACCCTGGCTGGATGCCAGGTGCCCACCACAGCCAATCTATCACTCCCCTTGTCAGTTAGACCAGGGAGAAAAAATATATCAAAAGGTTTGTGGGTCGAGATGAGGTCAAGGACAGATCACTCACCAGTTACCATCATAAGCAAAACAGACTTGACTTGGGCAAATTATTTTAATCTACTACCAAGAAAATCAAAGGAGGATAATGAGAAATAACAGCAAATCTTAAAGCACTTTTCACCCACCCTTCTTTTCTTCCCAGGTTTAACCCGACTCCTGAATTCTCTACCTCCTCCCCAGCAGCAGGGCAGGTGAATGGGAAATGGAGGCTGCAGTCAGTCCATCACACATTGTCTTTGCCACTTCTTCCTCCTTAGAGGGAGGTCTCCTCACACTCTTCCCCTTCTCTGGCTGCAGTTGCTGTTTTCCAGGGGTTTTTCCCCCCCTTCTTAAATATGTTATCCCAGAGGTGCTGCTACCATTGCTGAAAGGCTTGGCTGTGGCCAGTGATGGGTCTGTCTTGCAGCTGGCTGTCCTACCTCTTTTTTCTGTTAGTTGACCTAGTAGCTGCTGGGCACTAGAGAAGGTATGCAAGGCTCATACAAGTGTATTGTGCCTTTCCCAGCGAAAGTGACTTCAAACACCAGTCATCCTCCTCTAAAAATTTAAAAGTGTTGAGTCAATTCCCACAATTAAATCATAGGTAAACTTTTGCGTATTTCTGTTGCTAGTTAGACTATTAGCTAATTTGTTAATGTAATTTTTGTTTTGCTTTTTCCACTTCACATTTTTCTTTTTCCTTTTTTTTTGCTTTTGTAGAAGTGTTGCTTAGGACCCAAAAATACTGCTTCCTTCCTCCTATCCTTAGCAGAAAAGTTTTTTCCCAGTTCTCTTACTAACTATCCCCTTTCTTTCATATTTTGTGTTTATTTCAGTTATTCTCCTATAACTTTGCTAACTCAGTTTGCTCTTTCTTGTTTATTTACTAGCTATTTCAATATTATTTACATAATATTTTGATATATGTAAAAGTGCAGTAGATTAGGCATGTAGAAAACAAGAAAGAGTTGTGTTTGAGCAAATAAGAAATTCAGAAAATCATCGTCTTATTTGGAAGGTACATGTGGAAGTTTCTATTGTGGTCTCCTGCTCACAGCTCACGGTGGACACTGAATTCAGACACCTGGTCTTTGGTGTCTCCAGCCTTCACTGATGGAGGTTTTGCAGGCTGTATTGGAAACCTATTGCAATGCTTGATTACTCTCCCAGTGAAAAGTTATTCTTCNGTAGAAAACAAGAAAGAGTTGTGTTTGAGCAAATAAGAAATTCAGAAAATCATCGTCTTTGTGATCATTGTCTTTTGTTTACCACTGTGGATGTCTGTGAATAACCTGAGTCTGTCTTGTCTGTTGCTTCCTGAAGATATGGAAAAGCTGCTTCTAGGTGCCACTGAAGCCATCTCTTCTTGAAGCTGAACTGTCACAATTGTCTCAGCTGACCTCACAGGGCTTGTACTCCATCCTCACATTGTTCAGCACTCTAGAATTTAAAGTGAAGACCTGTCTCTTATTGAGAGTTAAGGTGATCCATAATTTGTAATCAGGAGAGATTTTTGTTTCAAAACAAGGCTCCAGAGCAAGATGATGGAACTTGCTGCCTCAAATACAAGCTGTTGTGCTGGGCATCACTTCTCCTTCACTAATATCTGATCTTGTGGTGCATGGCCTGGAGATGCTGCTCATTGGAGATGCTTGCTGTGGGCAATACGTTGGGAGCTGGCAACTAGAAGCCTCTTCTATCTCTTCTGAAGCAAAGCATTTTTAGACAATTCTAGAATGTGTATTATTGGAGTAGTATAAAGCATACCAGTAAAATGTCAGATGGGACAATGTGTAGATAATTTATTATTTAACATATTAAAAAATACCTATTTGTGATTTGTTTAATAAATATGTCTCTTATGAAAAGGCATTAGATAACAGATATTATATCTAGAATATGGAGGGAGCTTTTCTGCATCTTCTTGTTTATTGAGATTTTCTTCTTGTTCCCTGAGGCAGTAGAAATCTCTAATTTTTCATGACTATTTACAGCATGGTCTCTTTATTTAAAAATCTATGTGCACAGAATACTTTTATAAATAGCTTGGAAATAGGACTCCCATCCTTTTTAAATTTTCCTTTTCCTGTCTGAAATTCCTTTAGACTTTCTCATCATTCTGTGTCTCCTACAATTTAGGTTAAACATAAT
The DNA here is from genome assembly GCA_013399225.1 of Rhipidura dahli. NCBI lineage: Eukaryota > Metazoa > Chordata > Aves > Passeriformes > Rhipiduridae > Rhipidura > Rhipidura dahli. The sequence continues at coordinate 1,974,244 of VXAC01004729.1, read as the reverse complement.
TTCTTATTTTTCACACAGTGTTATAGAGAATAGTGCTGGCTCCTGAGTGTAAAATTTTTACCAGCAGTAGAAAAGTTCTTACCAGCAGTAATGTGGAAAATTCTTCTTTTCTTGTGTAAGAGAAGTGAATATGAAATGTCAACAGAGTCTCAGCTGAGGTCATATCCATGGCAGGCCACAGGGCACACAGTGCAATTGGGAAAACAGCAGCAGCAGTGTTTCTGTTCCTTTGTAGATAGGAAGAACATTTCTTTTTTCTCCACAGTAATAGAAGGGATTCATTTAGTAGCTTTGCTGTAACACGATAAATAATGCCTTCCTGCTACAAAATTTGGTCATTTAAAAATACATTTTGGATTTGCATGTTACAAATATGTTCTTTAAAATTTACAGTTTAAAAGACACTTACTACCAGCAAGCTTCTCTCACTGCCAAGGAAGAGCCAGAATTCCAGGTATTATCCAGATGCTTGTCAACACAGCACAGCTGAGTTCAGTTAGATACTAAAATAGTCAGTCATGTTATGAGAGATGTTTGCTACTCTGGCCAAATTTGGAAGAAAACCACTGAGGAGTTCTTGACATATATCACATTTGTGATCCTCTGATTAATCTGTTTTTATTTTGTTCTCCTTTTTTACAATGGCTCTTTCGAGAACACATCATTCATACTAGACACACACATGTACCCATGTATGTATTGACATATAAATACTTGATTGTATACCTCTTATTAAAAGGATTTGAAAAGCTATGTTTAAAAGCATCATGAGAGTATCTCCAGAATTTTACTCTGGATATCATTCAATTAGAGAGACAGTGAACTGTTCCTACTTATAAAAGCAAAAATACTAGAAACAGTTACAATTGTGTGAACAATTTGCCAACAAGGCAAAGACTGAAATCTGTCCTATTAAACAGTTTCTTCAAAGGCCTGTATAAATTATAGCCTCTTAGAGCTCAGATTGATGAGATTAAATGTCTAAATTTGCTGTATAAAAAGTCAGTTGTCCATTTTCCTGAGTTAGTGTTTTACAGATTGTTGAACTATTTTCTTCCATGGTCCTCCTGTGACTCTTTGGTGCCTGAGGTAGTGAATTATGACTGTTTGTCCTTCTCTACAACAGTATAACTTGCTGGGACACTTCATTCCCCTAGCCACCCTTCCACCTTTTCCATACAGAACCACCCTTCCACCATTTCACTCTGTCTTAGACAAATTATACCCTCCTCAGAGGAGACTGTATTAAATTGAAATACTCCCAAAAGTTTCTGAAGTATGTGATTTCAAAGGAAGTAGAGAATATTTGTCAGGCTTTACAGATTTATCCCTGTGTTTCTCATTGCTATTTTTCTGTGAACGTTTTTCATGTCTTCATGTTCACTGTTGTAAAGATGCTGATTGGTGGGTATCAGGCACAGAGCTACTGCTTCCTGCTCTCTGTTGATCTCGCCTCCTGGGAGGCTGATGAACAACACTGGCAGCTGTAGGAGCACAGAATGAAAGCAGAGTTTGTGAAGGTCATGTTGCTTTAGCAAAGGGAAGCTCTTTTCTATGTAATAACACCCAAGGAGTGTGTGAGCTGTATCCGATGAGCTAGGATAAATTACAGCAGACCTTATTAGTGAGGACACAGTGGCAGAGTAACTGTATCCTGTATCAGGAGGATCCTCATGCCTAATGTTCTCTCCAGGAGGCTGCAGCAAGACTGCCACACTATCAGTCAATTGTTCTTTGTAAGGCACAGAGTGTGGAAGTTCCAGCTTGAGCAACTTGTGCACCAAAGCATCATCAATTTGAACAAGTGAGCTAAAAGCAATCTCCAGCATGGAGTAACTTTACAACAGAAAAGAAACCACACAAAACCTAAACAAAACAAAACAAACAAACAACAACAACAAAAAAAGGTAAGCAAACAAAAACCACACAACAAACAAAAAAACCCCAAAACAAAAACAAAACAACCCCACCAACCCCCCTGCGAAAAAAACAAACAAAAGCCACCAAACAAACAGGGAAAAAAAATCCACAAAAAAAAAAAAAAAAAACCAAAAAAAAAAACCCAAAAGAAAATAAGTAAACACCAGCATAAATTTGGAACTAAAGTTTAAAATGCTTTAATTCTGGAAGGGTTTTTTGCTCTAAGTTTGGACTCGGGTTCATATCCTGACATGTTGTGTGCATAAATCCAACTAATGAGTTGGGTACAATGTGTTCAGAGATAAACACAGAAAGACCTTAGTATTTAAGCTAAAATGTGTATTTCAAAAATTAAAGATAAATTAAAAAAAACCATTAATTTATTATTTTTAAATCAACAGGGCAACAGGGCAATATCTTCTTATTGATCAACATGGGATATCCTATAAAAACCCAGATTTACAATAGCAAAGTTTGCATTTGGTGTTTAAGCTTCCCTGTAGCTGTTGATCAAGGATCACATCTCTTTGGATGCCTGACAGGTAAGAGCTTTGCCAACAGAAGTCAGCAGTTTAGACCTGGCCATAATTACCTGATGGTATCCCTATTAAGCAGAATTACCATCCCTATTAAACAGCAGTTATTGCTATTAGGTATCATTAGTCTTAAATTGCTTCCTTGGGACACATCTCAATTAAGCAAATTTCCATGTTAAGTGCATCCTGATTAACTGAACTGCACCGTACTGCTTTGTTTCTTCATGTACCCACTCCAGTAGCCTTCATCCCTCATTTACAACTCTCTCAAAGCCTGGCCTTTCTAAGACTCATTAAAAAAGTACACCCAACTGAAGTAAGGACTGCAAAGGACCCTAGTTTTGGTGTCTTGCCACATTCCATTAGTTATTTGAAATTTAAGTTTCACTCTTGCAAGGTGTTAATTTTTTTCTTTTTTTCTTGGAATAGTGTATTAATTAATTTTAATTAATGTGTAATTCTCCTGTTATAGAGCATTTTCCAGCTTCTGTAAAAGGTTGTGAATTTCACATGCAAAGGAGTGATGTGATTTTACTATCTAACATATTTTTAAAGAAAGGTATAAAAATAATTCTATTGCTAAAATGATGTCATTTTTCTTTCTCTGGAATGTTTGTGCTTCAGAGTTCAGAGGCAGTGGTTTTAAAAACAACACAGCAATGATTCTCACTGCTTTTATTTGTTGCAAGGGCAGTTTTATTACAAGCAGGTTAGAGGTGAAAATAAAGCCAGATGTATTTAATGTGGTTGCTAATTCAGAGTTCAGATTGTAACAGTTAGGATAGTCCTGAGTGATGCTGGGGTGGGGAGCCCAAATAAACCCTATAATCACATCAGGCTTTTCAGTCAAATCCAAACCATGAATACTAATGTGTCTTCAAGACAAGTTAAAACCAAAACAGCATTCTTTTAAGAAGTTATTACATGTTTTTAAATTTTTAATGATTTTCTTATACAGAAACTATTTATAAATATAAATTACACTGAAATAATACGAATAAAAAAATTAAATCACATTATTGAAAACAGATATATTTTCCTTTTACTTATAAGAATAGCCTTCCAAAGTAGTTGAAGCTTTTTTTTAACACTAATAAAATTTTGGAAATAATTTCTGGCAATCCTTCTTGTCACTGAATGCAATTCAGAGGCATCATACCTGTACAATTTCTCAGATGTAGTCATACAGAACTGTCATGCAGAAGAAAAAAAAAAAAGTCAGTTCAATTCTTTCAGTGATTCTTTGGGATTCTGGATGTCAACTCAGAAATACTAAGTAATTTGATCTTCTTGCCTTCTGAAGTTTGGCAATGGTGAGTGCACACAAATGCACAAATGTATTTCTGAGGCTATTTGGAAGTGCTATCTTATTAAGCACCCCCTTCTTCCTTGCTGAGAGGATGACAAGGCAGTAAATCAATATCTTCCATGAGAAGACTTTTCAGAAGAGTGGTTTTCATATTTTTGTAACTGTACTCTATTTTATCTGGCTATTTTCATAAATCTTCCTAGACATGCTTAATGCAGTCTAATATGATTTTTAAATGTTTTTCACCCTAGAAGTCAAGAGGTACCACTGCAGTTATCTCTTTTCCTTCTCAATAAAACAGATGTTAAGAGGTCCATAAAAATAAATTCCTTTATTAAGAAAAATGCAATTCAAAGTAAAACTGACACTTCTGCTCTTAAAATTTCAAGTGATGGAGAACTTATTGCAAAACTAGCTAAAGTGTGCAACTGGTCTTATGCTTCTGGGAGAGGGTAAAGACATGCATTTTTGCTCAGAATTTATTTCCCTTCCATTTCATGCCCCTGTGTTTTCTTTACTAAACTGAAGATATTACTGGCTGTATTTAAATACTTTACAAACCCTAATTTCTGTCTTACAAGGTATGTACTTGGTCTCCTTTAGTCTTAAATGTCACAAGGAACTGAGGAGCTAAGCTTTTTTTTTCAGCCACTGCTTCAACCACCCATCACTTATCTCTCTAGATCTGGCCAAGACCTTGTATGAAAATTTTGTGTTGCTGGTGATCACTGAACTTTCACCTCATGTGCCCCTCTTGCCCACTGCTGCTACATTTAAGGCAGAACATTCAACCAAGCCATAAAAAACCTCCCACTGAGGTTGTGGCACTATTTTCAGCATGAACTAACTAAGAAATAGTGTACTTTGTCTCTAGATGTGGTCAAACAAAGTATGTTATTTGCTTGCTCCCAGTTCATGTGACAATAAAAATGTGCCACATTTTGCAAACCTGGGCAGTATTGACTTTTTTTTTTTTTTGAGGTTACTGAAGAAAAATAGATGGTGCATAGCAAATAAGTATCTTTGACTATAGTAGACCTTCCTCTAATAAATCATGTCATGATAAATGACTTGAAATTGCTAGCGAGGGACCATCCAGATAGGATCCACTTGTACCATGTTGAAGATGTGCATCTTTATACTTTATTTATCAAAATGGCATGTAGTAATTTACATTTCGCTACTACCTGTTTGAGAAAAAAGTTTAATCAAGAAGCTGCACCAGCTTAGTTTCTTTTCCAAAACATATTAATTACATTTCAATCTTTGATTCCTTATTAGTGATTTTCAGATTGACCATTCTGTTAATTCTGACAGGTGGAAGACAGATGAATATTTACACAGGTTTCTTCTTTCATTTTTAGTTAAGAAATTTTGTTGTATCGTATTTAGAAAGTTCATGGATGCTTTGATGGTGGCAGCCTGAAATGCCTACTACGTATCACAGTATAGGTAAGGCTGGAAGGCACCACAGTGGTTCATCTGGTCCAACCTCCCTGATCAAGCAGGGTCACCCTAGACTAGATGGCACAGAATTGTGTCCAGACAGTTCTTGAAGAACTTCAGTGAGGGAGATTCCATAACATCTCTGAGCAACCTGTTCCAGTGCTCAGTCATTGCACAGTAAAGAAGTTCTGACTCAAAATCAGATGGAGTTTCCCCTGCATCAGTTTCTGTCCCTTGTCTCTTGTCCTATTGATGGCACCACTGAGCAGAGCCTGGATCCAACTTGTTGACATATCCTTTAGGTATCCCTGGACTAAAGTTCCATCTGGGAGTTACTTCTTTCCAGACATAATTTTCTGCTTTGAGCTGTCAGTTTCATGCATACTTTATCCATTAAGATATGGATCCATAACTATTTTCCTGTTTTCATGAATTAGCCAGAGTGTAGGAAATAATACCTCTCTTATCAGAGTTTTATTCTCCTTAAATACAACTTAATAATTCACAGTAGTGTTAGTTATATTGAATACTACAAGGCTATTCTATATTTTATGCAATAGGAAAATGTATTTTTTTTCCTTGTGTCTTCAATATATTGATATGAGGCTTAGTGGACTTTATGTCTGTTTTCTGCCCCTCAGATTTTTTTTAATTTTCTTACTACTCTTTTTATTATGTTGACTTTTTAAAGTCTTGTATAAAGGCAAAAACATTTGAATTGTGAAGTCTATCCCCATGGAAGGAAGGTAACACTCTGCATAAAAATGACATGTGTAAATCAGACTATTTTGATTGTGATGCTTTTGGTTTTAACTTTCATATTTTTCAGATCCTGTTCTGCTCAGTGTGTAACTCTGAAGTTTCTTGTAGCCTGTTACCTGCTGCTCTCTCCTGCTAGGCAGACAGAACAAAGCCTCTCCAGGCCTGCTCTCCAAGGACACCCAGACTGTCCTAAGCTCAAAAAGTATAAACCAAAGAACCTCTGAGGGGGGCAAGCTGCGGGAAATTGCATCATTAACTGAAACTTTAATTGGGGAATTACCCTGATATCCAAATGAACCAAACCTATAAAAGTGTGAAGAACTCGTGACCTGTCTTCCACTTGGGGTCCACCTTGGCAGCAGCCTCAGGCTCCCCAGGGTGTGCCTTTGAAGGCCTTTCCAATAAATACCCACCTTTACTCCCTTATTCCTGTCTAGTCTCTGCTTTTATGTGGCCACTTCATACATCAATTGCCTGTCTTCTACTGTCATGGAGGAGAATCCCAGAAGGTTCCCCCGGCATTTAGTTATTTGCCACATCTTTGAGTTTTTCGAATTTGTATGAAACTTGTAAGATATGCCATTGTGTGCATGTACATCCCTCTGTGGGTTTTTGACAAAGTTCTTCATCACAAATTCTGTTTTTGTTCAGTGGGGTCATGTTTTGCTACTGGTTGTGATACAATCATAAGTTAAAACAAGTTAGTTGAGGCACATCAAACACTGTTATTTATAACAATACACCTCAATTTTATCTTTTAAAAGCTAAACTTGGGACTTGGCATTTAATTACATTGTACAAACACAAGAATTTTCTACTTTAAATTTCCTGGACAACTAGCCTTACACTAATACCCAATGTTTTTTGGGTCAGACTTCTATTAAGTCGGCAGTTATATGACTTAATTGGAAAAAGGCTATAATCAGAAAAACATATTGTTCTATAAAAGAGGAAAAATGGAACACAGCTAAATGACCTTTAGTGGTAGCTGGCAATCTTGTTTCTGTACCCCAGAAAAAGGGATAGCAGCTGAGCAGTGGTGAAACATCAAACTTCAAGGCAAAGGAAGAAAGGCTCCTTCTGTACCTTACACCTTTAGTCCTTCTATTTTTGTACACACATTTTCTTGGGTAAAAGCTTTTCTGCTTGAATAAAGGAGAAGAATGGATGTACTGTGTAAAGAGTTGTGGAAGTTATTGTAAAAGGTACAAAGAGAGCCCATATTTCCGTCTTCCCCCAGAAAAATGAAAATCCAGAGATCTCCTATAAATAGAGACATAATTCTATTGATTGTTAGGGGAGTACACAGATAGCAGTGAGTCAGTACGGAAAATTTTTGTATAAATTAGACCATTACTCTTAGATAAAACACTTGAAAAGCTGGCTAGCATTTGAATTAAATTTTGATAACAACAAATATATATGACCAAGAATAGAGGCTAGATTAAACCAGGAACTTATATTTCCCCGTTGAAGGTTGGAAGTTGTGTGTTGTTTTAGGACTGTATAAACCTTAAATGCTTTTTATAAAATTTATTAGACATTTACAGAAGTTAGTTCTTAATAAGGAAAATACCAGTGAAAGCTTCTTTGATCTGTGAAAAACTGGGTTAGACAGACAATGGCTTTTTGCTCTGCCCTCAAATATCCATGTCCTGTGATGAGCACCGTGTAGATTACCATGTCTAATATGTATTTACATTCTGCTGCCAGAGTCATCATAGCTGCCTGAGGGATCTGTAACCACTGTGCAGGGACATCTGCCTGATGTTCATGTCTATTACTTTTTTTTACAAGTACTAGGAAAGACTGCTTTTCCTTTCTTCACATTTCAGTCAGATATAGTTGGGCAATGATGTGATACACCCAAGAAAAATGGAAAGAAAGGGGCAAGTTTGGAAAGCAAAGGTGCAGATGAAAATTCAGTGTATTCCTGTATGTGTTAGGCTGCAATGTCATTTTAAAGTTGAATTTGTTGCTGTGTCCCCAGAGAAAGGGAAAAATTATACCTTGCCTCATTTTTAGGGTGATACCTGGACTTATGGATGATTTCACCCACTGAAAATTAGCTCCAATTTCTAACCAGGCTGTTGCAAGCAGCAAAGTCACCTGTTTAATTTATTTGTTTATTGTTTATCAGTTTTTGTGGTTTTTTTGACTGAACTTGTATAAATATTTGAGTCTTGACAATGAAGACGGGAATAAAAAAATTGCCGGATACTTATTTTTTTGTGGAACAGATCAATATTATTTCTTGCAAATTTTGTTTAGAAAACTATGGAAGACTTATTTTTGCTTAATAACATTATCCTGAGTGGGTCTTGTACTTGTGGCCAGTGTAGTAGTCAAGTTCACATAGACTAAATTCCACTTAAACCTTTACATCTAAAAGTTTACTATTTGGCAGACTCAGAGATGTCTCCGTGGCCACTGTCCGTATATTTTAGGAGGGAAAAAATAAGTTTTGTTAAAGAAAACCCTGACAAGGTTTTAAGAGCAGGTCACTGCAGGATCCACTCCACATCAATTACTTGGATGCAAAGCATTAAAGAGAGGAGTGGTTTCCCCAGAGAGTAAAATTAACTACACACATAGTGGGATGTAAGTAAAATGTAAGCAGTCTGAATCTGGCATTATTTGTTCAGTTAATAGACGTGGCAATCAATGTTATTCATATAGTTACTGAAAAAAACCCAAGATCCCTGCAAAAATGTCACTTGGAAATGTGTTATTTTTGTCTAATCTTATGCAGTTTTGTTTAGATGGAAATATGTTTCATGACTGGAAAAGACAAAAGAATATAAATGAGTGTTGCCAAACAGATTGGCATTTCACAAAGGTAACGTTCACATTTTGTATGTGCTATGGCATCTCTCCACAGATTTTTTAACTCCACTTAGCTGCCAACAAGTGAGACTTAATTCTGGACCAAGCTTCTTTTTACACTTGCAGCAGTGGCAGAGAGAGAGGTCAGATAACAGATTTTTACATAGTTTCTGTTCCTGATTTCCTGACAAAGGAAGTAGTGGGGGAAAAATTAAACCTTATCAGTACTTGGAAGAAATGAATTTGCAGAAGGAAAAGCAATTCACTTTTTGACTGTTATGGTGCTGTATTTTGCTCAAGTACTTGCAAGTGATCCTAATATTTTTGTAGTAGATACAAATCAGATACAAATGCAATTTTTCCTTTCCATCAAGGAAGAAATTTGAGTCTTACCTGGAATTTTAAGAGTTTCACTTCCTTTAAATCTCTGCTTTGTTACTGAAGAACTACATTAGTCTTGTCAGTATGCTGAGCACTGTAAGTAAAAACCTCGTTAGTAATGTTTAACAAAAATTTCATTGAGTGTAATGATTTGTAGATGGGACCTACTAGATTTATATGCCATTAGATAGGTAGTTATACAACTTCTTTCTGTATAAACTTTTTGCAGTAGATGGGCACTTATTTATTTATTTATTCATTTATTATATTTTTACTTACTGGCTTGTGAAATGAGGAAATTCACAGATTAAATATTAAATTTTCTACTTTTCTCTCACAATTTGCCCTCTCCAAAAGAAACCTAAAGCAGTATAGATGTGATGGAAAAGTTGGGAGTTTTGCATTGAAACTGTTAATCTGTTGCCCTACAGTAAAATGACCATGAACATGGGTCTGGTATATATTTTAGAATTATTTTGCTCTCCTAACTTTTTTTTAATATTAAACTTGCTTTGTAGCTGATCTCATATAAGTTAATGGGGCTTGTTTTAGAATTAGACACTGCTTAATCGAACGTGATCCAAATTTCATGGTTATTGAGGTGAATGAAAAATTCATTAGTCATGGAATAGAAACTAAAATACTGGCACAGATTAGAAATTTGGTAATACAGAAAGCTAAGATTGGAAAAGAAAACAATAACAACAACAACAGCAAAACAAAGCAAAGCAAAAATCTGGAAAAAAGTTTCAAAAATAATTTCCTGCTGGAACAGCCTAGAAGGCAGAACTTGTACATAAGAAAAATCTTCCAAATTGTGCGTGTCATAAAAAATATATCTCATTGCTTGGGCAGATACCACAACAGTGTAGATCACACAGTCAAAACATTAACACTGTGGGACAGTAATTCAAGAAGCCAGCAAAAATTGTAAAACATGAATAGTGTGCATGAAAACTACTGAGAAGTGCAATCTTGTAAGTCTCTGATGCATTATTATTTGTAATTGTGTGTTCAGTACTATTCACTTAAACTTAGATTACCAGAAGTAATAAATCATTGTCCAAAATACCTTTTAATAATCTGTGATACTATCTCCATAGAGATAACACAAAAATAGAAATCACTGTTCAGAGATAACATAAAAAAGCTGTAGCTATAATAGAGAATTTTTCATAATCTCTCACTTGATGAGTTTAAACAAAGGGAGGTGAAATGCAAAGGATGTTAATTAGCTCTGTGAACACACTCTCTGTTACACTGAGGTATCTGGCAGTGGTTTCATACCCTCCAACGTGAGAATCTTGATTCAGAGAAACCTAGTCTAGTGGAAAGTGTCCCTGAAACTAGGGAATCTTCAAGGCACCTTCCAGCCACAGCCACTCTATGTTTCCATGATTCTCTAAATACAGACAGAGCCACTGCAGACACTCCAGTACACCTGAGACCAGTAGAGGTCACGTAGGTCTGCTGTGAGAACCAGGAACCCCTGGAAGCTAAGCAAGATGTCTTAAAGTATCCAAATTGACAATAAATGTTAATGGGTCCATAGTATGTGTAACTGAGTGCAGAAATTTCTTGTTAGGAAATGGCACCTTCTGGTTTCAAAATCAAGTGGAATCTCATCTATAACAAGACATTTAAGTGAAAAAAAATACCCCAACATATGGTTTACAGTAAAGATGTGTCTGTATCCTTACTAAGAGGATAGAGTTTTTTCTTCTAATGCAACTAATCACTTAGACAACAGGCAAATTAACTTTTTAAATTTAGTGAACAACTTGAAAAAGGAATTTCTTGCTTTATGTGTTAATCAGGAGAAAAATAAACAAGAGATGAAAAACACTTTTAGATTTTTTGGCATAAGTGAATCATTATGTTAATCTAGGCTTGACCTTTATTTCAAAACTCAAGGAAATACTTTGAGATCACAACTTTCTAGGTGATTGAGAAATGTGCATAAATATTAGCCCAGTCATCTGGAGTCTGACATTTACTTGTTGACAAATAAAAAATAATTTTAAAAAAGCAAGCTAGGATGTCCATTTTCTTCCTACTTCTTTAATTTTTCATTCCAGACACATGGAGACATATTTATGAGAAAATAAAAGGCAGGAAGGAGTAGGACTTGCAAAAGATCATTCTAGCTAAATATTCCTCACATATGAAGTACATATTTTAATGACTTAACAGATGTAGTTTTGGGGATTTTTTCCCCATAATCTTATGTTGCAAGTTTGAAACCATGAAAAAGCAAGAGGCTGTAATTATTCCAAAAGTGTAATTTTAATATGTAACTGATTGAATCATGGAACTTGTCAGACTTAGAAAGTGATTCTCAAACCTTTTCATTTAAAATGTAATCCAAAAGTGCTGAAGAACAGACAGCTTTCCCTTGAGCACTCTTTACATTTCTGAAGGTATAAATTTCTTAAAAGTCAGCAAAATAACCTCTGGTTTCAGGTGACAGAAGAGGAAACTCCTGTCTGTGCTTTGTTACCTTACTATTATTAAAACTTCAAACCAGTATTTCTATTGATATATTCATTTTTGAGATAAGCGTGCATTTCCTAAGCCTTTTGGGGTAAGTTTATGGTTTTCTTTTGGTTCAAAATATCTTTTTGGAGGAAAAATAAATATTCATGTTTTGTTATTGGGTACTAGACTCCAGATTGTTACAAAATTAGGAAAATGTTTGATACTGGATTTTTTTCTTTATTAGAAGAGACAGTACAATATTGATAGGACAAGTAATGTGTTTCACATTTTAAATACTGTGTGAGTAGGCCCTCTGGGAAATCTCTACTTATTTACAGTTGAAATGATCTGCAAATAAGCTCAATAGGAAACTTCAATATAGTAAATGGAGAGAGCACACTGAAATGGCAGCCTCAGACAATGTAGAATTTTTAATTTAATCTCTCAGGTCTATAAAACAATTAGAAAATCAGTGATATGGCTCTCACTTCACACTAATGGGAACAGCTACACTACCATCTCTGAGATATTTTGGGTTTACAGGAGCTGAGGTTCTGGGTTATTTATTTACTTGTACTGCAAGTCTGAGATAGCTAAATCTAAGTGAAAAAAAACCCCAACCCTATAAATTCTCTAATAGGTGATAAGGGAAATGGGACATGAGTTAATATGCACTAAAGGCAGGGTTTTCTATGTTTAAGATTGCTTAAGAAGACTTAGTATGCAAGATCAAGGTGCTAATAGTTTTTCAGGAGTTTAATTTCCTGAGTCAGGTGTTCCCTGAAAAATTGTTATTTAAATACAAGAAAATGCCCATACAAAAAAAATCTCCCCCAGAAACCCAAAACCAACCAAATAAAAAAACCCATAGTTGCAGTTTGGAAGACAAGATGGGGGGAGAGCACATATTTGGGAAATAAACAGTGGATAGAAACAGTAATTGGACAGGGTAACAGAATGCCAGGGAACACTTAAGAGTGTGAAAGCAACAGATACAGAGCTTAAGATCAGCATCAGTATGGTGTTATGGAGATATTGAATGACTACATGAAACAACAACAAGAAAATAGTATCATTTGACTCTGAAAACTGAGTAAAACAAACTAGTTTTCTAATGAAGAAAAGACTCCTTCATATTTGTACTTGCAACAAAAAGTAAACTCCAGTGCAGGGAAGGAGCTGTGTTGAACTAAAGCTGAGACAGGTTTCGCAGTGGCTTCCCACCCTGTGAACCAGCTCAAGAAATGATGATGGTTTTGCCAGTGCAGAGGTACTGGAAGCATGACAACAGTGAATCTTGGCAACCTCGGTTTCCAGAGGCAAAGAAGCTCTGCTGAACTTGCTTGCTTTCTACACGTCTCGGGGTGACTGCAATGCGTATCCCCTATTGCCTGCTCTAATCCCAGGCATGAATCCTGTGCCTTTTCTGTAGCTTTGAGGCAGACCTTTAAGAGAGAGGGGGAGGAAGCTGGTGGAATTCTTTCGGCGCCGTGCTCAAAAACAGAGATAAGCTCGCTGGATTCTTCTGCCCCAGCTGCTCCGCTTCTGCAGCAGGAAGGAGAATTACATTCCCTTTCCTTTCTAGCTAACCTTTTGTTTGTTAGCTAAAGCAAGGAGTTTTCCTGCCACTTTAGTTTCTTCTTCTGGAACTGTTCAGAACACCAGAACATCAGAACCTCACTGGGCGGCCTTTCATCCAAGGCCCAGAGGGGCCCACGCTAAACCCCAGCTCTGGAGAGGAGAAAGCCACACCAACAAAGGACTCTGAAATCTGCCCAGGTTCTCTCCACAGCGAGACGTGTTATTATTTAGCGTTTTTCTTTTCCCATTCCTGTGTGCACTGGCCTTGTTAAATAAATAACTTTTTTTTTCCTTTTTCACTTTCCTCTGAGGAATTTTCTTTCTGAACCTCGTGGGGGAGGGGTGGCTGAAACCTGCCTTCTTTGGAGGGGATGTTCCTCCCAGAGTGTTCCCTGTAAATTGTCTCAAACCAGGACTACGTGCATGGAATTTCTTTAACTTAACAAGGTGCAAGTAGTCACAGTTGTTCTCCATTCCACTCAGAATGAGGTTTTGTGGCATGAGTGAATCCATCACAATGAAGTAATCAGCATAAATTGTGCCACTGGTCCACAGTGCAACATGCGCCATCCTCTTCAGGCTTGCAGGTGCAAGACATGCATGCTGCAGCCACCACCACTAAGCCATCACCAAGAGTGGGATTTTGGGACATTGGGCAGGCTGTAAGTCACACAAACTGATGGCAGAGAGGCAAGAGAGGAGGAAGGACTAATGTCCTGTTTTGAGAACTAGGAGGAGGTGTGGTGGGAATGTCACAAACAGAAGAGGAACATGGTGTTGAAGGCCTGATATTGAAAATGGGATTTTGACAAACTTTCAGGGTAAGAAAGGGAAAAGTAAAGTTTTCCATAAAGTAAAATAGGTTGTCTTATCACCAAAGCTTGTATGAAGTCACATATTCATATATAAACATACAGGTTTTAGATGGTACCCAAATTTCAACATGACTGAAGAAAAATTTGAGGCATTCTTAGAGACAAGAGACTTCTTCAGAAGAGAAAAATCTTCAGCTAATAATTCCTAAACCCTTTATTTTCAGAAAGTGGGAAGTTATGCCAGTACTACCATTCAGTCTATGCTCAGTTCTCATGCTCTTTCCCTCAGTGTGCTTTCTAGCTTCTTGTGGGAGGAAATGTGTTAGGATATATGCCACTGCAGTTTTTCTTAAGATTTACAGTCTTCTTGGAGTTTCTTCAACAGCCTTTGTGATTTCTTGATGCCAAACTTCCTGTGTCAATTTTAATCTCTTTTTTTCTCTACACTTTGGTATTTGAGTCTTTGTAGCTGGGTAGTGTTAGGTAAGTTCCCTTTAAATTGAGGTTTTTTCATACCTTAGGGAAAAATCCTGATTTCTTGTTGCAGAGCAGTCCTCACTGATCCTTTACATGCAGGAGTGGTATATGAAGTACCCTCTATGTATTTTGCACAAGGTTAGCTTAGATGTTTTCAGAAATGCCTTCTTCTAANTCAGAACTACCAAAAACATCTTGTAAAATTAAAAAAAAAAAAAAAAAAAAAAAAAAAAAGACATCTGCTTTTCTGTTTTGCATAATAATAATTATGTAATTATAGTTCATTAACATGCACATGCACATGGTGTTTTGTTCTGGTTTGTGGTCTGACATATATAGACCTCACTACTATTTGAAAGATCATTTAAAAATAAACCATAATTGAACAAAAATCAGTGTCATCATTGAAATGTGTGACAGGCTCTATTCAGAGCAGAATACTCAAAATTTGTCTTGGCTGGGGTTTAGCTGCTGTTTAATAGACTATTAGCTCCAATTTGCTACTGCTTTATTTGTGTCAACGCACTCTCATCTGAGCATTTTTGTGAACTGTTTTGCTCTGAATATAACTAGGGAAATATTCCAAAGATGCCATTTAGCAGTGAAATGCAAGTTGAACTTGTGTGTGCCTAGCAAGACTTGCATGTCATTAATTACAAGATCTGCTCTACCTCTGACTGAAAGCTTTCAGGTAAATCACTTTAAGTGAGAAAAAGGAAAACCTGTAGCCCTTATGCAAGACCATGTTGATTCTGAGCATTTTCACCAGAAATTTTCAAATTATTCAGAATTGTGCTAATAATTTTTTCTGATCCTGATCAGTATTTACAGCTTTTGTTTGTTTAAACATTTGGTCTTTGATATATTAGATGCAATAGTTCTCCAGTTTTATCAAAATTAGCTTTTAAAAATTGTTTTCATCCATTTTTTACCAATCCTCCCCAACTGAATTAGACACCCTCCCCACCCCCACCCCTTTTTGTCTACTTTTCCTAGGGCTTATACCTTATTTCTTACCTGATTTTTAAATTATGCCTGGGCCATAGGTGAATCAGAGCAGGGTTTAATTTTGTCAGCTCCTAGTTTGAAAAGAAAGAAAAAGATTATTTTCTGTCAAGATTGCTTTCACTCAAGATGTACCATTATGGTGCACAGAGCAGATTACTGCAAAATCTGGGTTGCAAAAAGTAGGCGGACTTTTCCTCAGGAAGAACAAAACTTAAATTTCAGGCCCCAGCTTCCTAGAAAAGTTCTTTAACTGTGAAACTCCTCTGAGAAATTGGACACAAAAGACCCAAGTTAACTGACTCCTTCATCTACTTGGATCTTTATATCTATAGATATTTCCTTACAGTCTCAAAGGAGTGAGCGATAACTCAGCATCTCCTACAGGTCCACTAACTAGATAATTGGAGTATCTAAATGAGCTTCACTGGATTATACGTTTGAGTTTGGGTGAGATACACGTGTAGTAGTGATTCTGTCATTTTGAGCTTTTCTTATCATTTACATTTTGAGCTTTTCTTATCCCCTTACAACTCATAAAATAGTAGACAAAATTATTTGTAGAGCCCAGTTTGGCATCTAAATAAGCTAATGTCTCTAAATATGGGTCTGAAATTTGCTGGCAGGCACAGCTATATTTGCTAAGTGACGGTGTCTGAATCATAGGAACAGAATCACAATCATTTAGGCTGGAAAGGAGCTGAGAAAGCAACCCAGACCATTTCCACTCTCAAGGAGGGGTGATAATGAACTGCCTGTGCACTGCCCCAGTGTTTCAGAAAAATGGAAATATGTTTTGTGCTAGGGAAGCACCCACTGTTCTGAAGAGCCAGGAGACACTCTCTCCCCACCTTTCAGACTTCCACACCAAAATCTCAAAAGAAACTATAGGAATTTTTCTACCCTACCCGAAAACTGCTGGTGATTTTACCACAAAAATGTTTAAGGAAAATTAAAATCTCTCTTGACCTCTTCCTTCTTTGTAATCTGAAGACAAAAAAAAAGGATCCAAAGATAAACAACGATCCTTTGTGAACAATTAATTTCAAAGCAATATATTAAATTAAAATTGCTTGATGCCTGTCTGGCAAACTTACAAGTTTTTGAGATTGGAAATCAAATTTCTAAAAGAATCCCCCCACTTAACACTATTTAGCTTTGCATAAGCATTATGAAAAGAAAGAGAAAAATCATAAAAGCAAGGCAAGGTATGCATTCTATTTTTAGACTGTTCTGTACCAGGGAATAAATGTAATAAAGGCTGCAGGTAGCTTTAGGCAAACAAGTTTAGCAAGGATTTCAAAACATTTTTTTTTCTGAACATGAAAGCTCAGGGACTCTGTAGTCTTTATAAAGAGCTTTACAAAGGTGTGGACTTTAGCCAGCTAGAGGAAAATTTTTTATAGTACATAAAATGAGAGGGAAAAGAAATTATATTTCTGTGTTATTCAGTAAGAAACCTCCTCACAACACTTCTATATTCATCCTAGAAATATGTCTCTAGTTATATAAAATAACTGNCTAGTTATATAAAATAACTGTGTGTGTATATATATATATATGTATATAAAATATTACATCAGTGGGCATTATGTGAATTTACATTACAATTTAAGATAGTTTAGTAATTAACTTTTTAGACAGACAGCTTCTGAATTAGTTAGAGAATGTCTTTTATAGAAGTTTGGAAATACTTCTTCATTGACCACTGTGTTCTGAAATACTCCATTACTGGTATTATCCTTCAGCATTAACACTGATGAGTGTTCCTGCAATTAGACATTCACCTTTTTCTCTTTCTTACCTAAAGCACAAGATTATATCAGTACTAACTTTAATCCACTGATCTATTTCAAGCTGAAATGTTATCTGTCTTTGCCATCATATCTCTGATAGTCTCCATATGCACAGTCTTAATCAAATCACTTTTGTGCTTTTGTGCTCAGAACCTGTTTTGACAGATCTTAGTCCACGGAAATTGGTGTCGTGTTACCTGATGATCACTACAAATTAGACTTCCCTTACTTCCATTCTAACAAAAAAAAAAAAA
>VXAC01004729.1:1911953-1956029 GCA_013399225.1 Rhipidura dahli | reverse complement strand
TTTGTGCTCAGAACCTGTTTTGACAGATCTTAGTCCACGGAAATTGGTGTCGTGTTACCTGATGATCACTACAAATTAGACTTCCCTTACTTCCATTCTAACAAAAAAAAAAAAAAGAATTATTCTTTTCATTCAGATGGGAGTGTTAGTGTAGGTCACTTTTACTTAAAGAACCAACAGCAACAAGTTTCATATTATTTCTCTTAAATGTTCTTGTGAACTTACATTGTTCTTAACTTCAGGAAGGACCAATAAGTATAAAACTTTAAAGACAATGTCATTATCTTCTAAATAAGCAGGTATGTACTTCTGTGTGCCTATATGAATTTCTGCTATTTGAACACACTGAAATAGGTACATTCATGATACTGCACTCAACTCATCTATGACTGATGTATTCCATCATTTAGAGCACTGGTGAATATTTCTTGTTTTAACCAACACATTAAATTCTGAAAGCAGAAATCTTAATGGGTGGAATAGGTCATTCTTCTGTCATGTATCTCAGAATTTAATGTTTCTATTTCCAGATTGATTATGAAGAAATATAAAAGAAAGTATACCTGTTTCCCTTGAATTTTTTAGCAAATCACATACAGAATTTAAATAACTTACATTATGCTTTCAAACAGCAGAAAGGGGAGAAAAAACCTACTCAAAGGTTGTTTGGCTGGTTGGCATTTTCAAAAGAACACTTGTTGACTTTTTTTTCAGACAGTGACAGGCAAAAGTTACTCCCCTCTTTCTTTTGCTTGCCTCCTGCTTGATTAAGGCAGCTTCCTTAGGAAGCAATCATCTACTAGACAAGAATAAAAAGGAAAATCTGAAAAAGTCTCACAGGGTTAGGTGGAGGTAAAAACATGTAGCAAAAAGCATAGTTCTTTCACTGTTAAGCTGAACAGTGGATTTCCCTGCTCATTACTGTACCTTGAAAAAAAGAATCACAGAGCCAAAAGCCTTAAATGAAAGGCACAGACAGCTTTTCATTATTGCTCCATCAAAACAACCCTTCTACATAATGCTTGGAAAAACACATCAAATGGTGTCAAAACTGTAACAGATCTGCACAAAGTACTGTAACAGAAGGCACTTTACTTGGGTGTTGTGGGACTCGATGGATACAAATTACAAAGGTTCTCATGGCAGTACACTCCGGGATATTCTGTGGGGTCCACAGCCTCTGGAGAGTTTAACTCCTTCCTATGCTTTTAATCAGTATCAATGTGCAAAGAATGCCTTTCCATTTACTTCAGAACCTATCACTGATGAAGAAAACATCCAATGCTCTCCCCTGTCCTTACCCTTTAGTGCCAATTAGTGCAGAAAAGATCCAAAAAAGGGTTTTTCCACACTCTCATGACTGGGAAAAATGCAACTCCAGACAGGCTCCTGGAAGACTCCCTTAACTACAAAATGGGATACAGTAAGATGAGTAAGAAATGAGGGGCCAAAGAGAGTTGACTATCATACAAGGAGCAGAGGGATATGGGGTTCAGCAGTTCTTGGGTAAGAGAGGTAATAATTGTGACTCTCGCAAGCATTGTATGCAACAAAATCCAACAACTTGAAGAGATTTTGAAGTATGAAGATGTATGGTCTTTTTTTCTTTGTTTTTTCAGTTGGGTTTTGGGTTTGCTTGCTTGTTTGTTTGGTTGTTTTGAAGGGTAGCTGTCAGAAATTGTTTTGGAAACATTTGCTGCCAGATTACTGTGAGGTTGTCACAAGCCTCTCAGGATAGAGCATTTACTAACTTGAGTTTGATATCAGAAACTCTTCAAGGTGAAGAGATATTATGTTTGTAATGCCACCAGTTAGCTTTTTCTGCTCATCTACACCTTCTTTCTACAAGATTGTTACTGAATGAATATGGAAAATCTTACTGTGAAAGGATCTTGTTGGGTTAAATTGGTGTTTAGCTTAGTAAGTAAATCTAGAAGGATTATCAGAATCCTTCAAAAAATATATTAGAATTCTAACCTTGTTGTTTGTCCTGGTTTCATCCTTTTGAGATGTAAGTTTCCAAAACCCTGCAGAGATTGTCTCTCATGAATATTAGTTTAGAGAGGAAGAAGGAGGAACATGATAACCATCAAACTGTCAGTTTGAAGGTAGAGGGTGAAAAATTATATAGCCAAAACATATAGGACTGCAATTCGATGTGGCATGGTGTTAGAAATAACTCTGAAGCAGTAAAATGTTGCCCAACTACTTCAGATTATAACTACTTCAGGAGCTGATGCTGTGCTGTGTTGAATATATTTATACTGTGCATTGCATGCATGGATAAACAAAGGTTTTACCAGATCAACATAAAGAGATAACCAGAAAAATAAGTTTGATAGACATAGAGTAATCTGTAGTGACATAAAACTTTTCTGTATTATTATTATGCAGATCCAGCTTTATACAGTATCTGCAAGTGAACTAACAATAGCACTTCTATGATTTATTTTCGATAAATTCATATATATCTCAAAAACACTCTCAGCAGAGCATCGTTATTACTTTATTAAATACTACTTTTGCCTACTTGAGCTTAACAAACAAATCTAATGGTATGAAAGAATTTAATTTCAGAGCTGAATGATAATTTTTCAGGCATGGTTAATTCACATAATTCAAAGTTAATTATGTTTGCAATATTAGAGAGTGCGGTAATTTTGTTCTGTTCAGCTGCAGCTCTTATTAAATCTTACATTTTGATTAGGAAAGCCAGGCTTTAAGAGTGTACAGCAAATTAAAAAAAAATGGCAAGGTATAGGGAAATGTTTTTAGGCACATGCTTTTGTTCATATTCACATCCTCTCTTGTGTTACATCACTTTATCAATCCAAAGCTGACTGAGATATGCTTAAATATCTATTTACACTTCATCCTATATGTGATTTTTTTCAATTTTTTAAGCATTTGGGAATGCTAAAATAGATGTCCCCAAGCCACTTGATGTACTAATGTGCACTGGGTTCTTCATCTGTACTTTTTGTACCAAGCTGTATTTCCCCTGCTGTATTCCTCAGTGGAAAAGGAAGACTTGACACCATAGAGATTTACAAAATCAATTAGAAAGTGTCAGAGACTTACTGACAGGGGATCAATTTATTTCACTGTTAGATTTGTGGCATTGATTAGATGTTGCTAAGTTTGTTTTCAATAAATACATTTAAGTAGCATTTAAAGGTGTGATCCTCTGTACAGGCTGTATTTCTAGAAAAAGAAAGGCAGGTGAGTGTGTGAAGTTGATGGGCTGTTCACAGTCTGAGGCCCTGAGGGAACTGTCTGGTTTTGAAGGCATTTGCAGTGCTTCAAGCTCCCTCCTGAGTTTCTGCTTCCTGTGTAATTTTGGTGATTTTTTAGATTGACGTGACTAGGTTAAGGTTGTCACACTGATTATGTTATTTTCATTTGAGTTTATGTAGTCTTCCTTTAGATATATGCTATATAACAGGAGCAAAATCATTGTCCTTGTCTCACAGCAATACAGTTATGCTGAAAACAGCACATTGATGTTCTCCAGTCATCCTACAATGTTGGAGTTGAAGATCCATAGCTACTTCATGAAGGTGCAGCAAAAGTATGCCTGGTCTCACACTGTACTGGCAGCGAAATTTCTAGCTCTTCAACACAGGTACAGATCCCAGCCCTTCTCTGGGATGGTTCTACTATCACTGGACCTTACAGAGGCATTCATAAAACATTAGACACAAACTTCTACCTCCAGCACAAACTTCTCTCCTCAATGTGGCTTTGAACTTCCTTTTACTGTGTAGCTTTTTTAGTTTGTTCATTTGGGTGTTTGCTTGTTTTCACTAAATTTATCCTATCCAATATAGTTTTCAGTTTTGACTTCCTTATTTAAAAGACTAGAAATACTTCTATATGTGCTCACGTGAAAAACAAAACTATAGTGAACAGTATGTTCTCAGACTTGAGCACTTGAAAGGAAGAGGTAAAGAGCTGCATATGCCAGGAACTAACAGAAAATAATCTTCATTGAGCAGTCTCAATTAATCACAGAATCCTGAATAAGGCAGGAACCTATGACAAAAGCAAAATGGAACCCCATTATTCATTAGCTCAAGGTTCATCACATCCTGATGGAGTTTTAACTACATCAGTATTCCTTGTGTGAGGGAAGGAAGGAAGCCTGTGTAATATCTTGAACGTGTCACCTTAATTCTTATATTTTGCTGTTCTTTTAGTAAAGTATTTCTGAGACTTTGTAAACTCATATTTGGTCTAGGAGTTCATTGCATGGAGTGTGTCATTGCTGCTGTCTGGCTGCAGGAAGCTGAGAAATAAACCAGGCCTTGGAAGCTAGCAATTTTAATAAAGTGCTAACAGCCAGTGAATATCTGTGGACAGTGAGGATATAAGTCACTTAATGACTGTTAAAATTCCAGGCTAAAAGATTTCCACAGACCTGAGAATCCCTGCTGCAAGGAGGATTGTTATGGGGATGAAAGCCATTTTCTCTCCTTGTGCCAAATTTAATCACATAGAATCTTGTTCTTTTCTGTTAAATTTTCTTTCTCATGCTTTTGACAAAGTAAATGTAATATTTGATTATACTTGGAAAGAACGTTAGTGGGAAGAACAGAAACTTCAGAGGAATGGTGAGATCATTTATGTGTAATTACAGCACAGTGTCAGGCCCTGGATTGGCTCTGAATGGATTTACTAATGCAGTCATCATCTTGTTGTTCACAGTCAGCAACCACGCTGCTGCAGTGCAACTAGAGTAATAATTAAGCCACATATATTTTTGCAGAGGTAAGATAGTTTCCTAGAATGCCTGACATTTCACTGCTGGTGACTGGAGTAAAATGTCAATGCACTAAACTCTGATGGGATTCTGAATATTAATATCTACAAATTGGGCCTATTAATGTTCTTTGACTTTATATGTGTATATATATATGTATATATATATATATGTTACTGGAAATAAAAATGAAGGCATTATTAAGGGAAAATGAAATTGTTTGCTTAAAACAAATTATATTATCTTCCCACTTAATGTCCTTTCATAAAAGCATTTGTGGAACAGACCTTGCTCTTTACTTGCTCTTTTTACCTGAAATTTAGGGTCTGCCTTTCAGCAAAATTTCTCTTTTCCAAGCACTAAATGTTTTGAAATTTTGAATGTATTTAAATTTTGAATGTTTTTGAACATCCACTAATAAGTGATATTTCAAAGGCAGTCTATGTGCACTGCAGTGAAGGGTTTTTCATCCTGGTGGAA
Source organism: Rhipidura dahli (assembly GCA_013399225.1). Taxonomy (NCBI): domain Eukaryota; kingdom Metazoa; phylum Chordata; class Aves; order Passeriformes; family Rhipiduridae; genus Rhipidura; species Rhipidura dahli. The sequence goes on along the minus strand of VXAC01004729.1, from coordinate 1,950,787 downwards.
ACAAGATTCGAGGAATTTATCACCTTCTCAGAACTGCTCCATTTGTCTATTGTACATTAGACATGGAGAAAACTAGAACACGAATAGATAATGCTTGCCACAAGGGTATTTTTTGAGAAGCTGGAAGAGGAGTTAACTGGGAATGGGGAAATCTGGAGTCCAGACGTTGGGTGCTGGGAAGAAGGATTTTTAGTAAGAAATCCTAGCATTATAATAGTGTTTGTTTGCTTCTCAGATGTGACCCACCAATGCAGGGGATTATTCATTCCCCCATCATCAACATAAACACAATGTATTGACCAAATTAATGAAGTTCATACCTGCTAGGAAGTCTCTAATGAAGAAAGTTATCAAAGTTCTTTCGTTATCCTTATAATATATCCTCTTTTATTTGTTTTGGTTTTTTTTGCTTTTTTTTTTTTTTTTGTTCTTGTGGTTTGTTGGTTTTGTTTTTTTTTTTTGTTGTTGTTGTTAGTTTGTTTTTGTTTAAAATAAGTAAATAAGCAAACAGTCAAGAAAAACAAAAGTATCAGCTTCCTATTTTCACAATTCATGCTTGGATGTAAAAGCAAAATTATAACCTCTGGCACCAGGAGATGTTTCCAAATCTGAGAAGATAGATTCTCCAGAAGATTCTCCAGTAGAATGTGGTGGTGGTTGATAAAAAGTGTCTCACACTGCAGGAGCCTGCTGGGGCTGTGCCTCCAGCTTCACTGCTTGGTTTTCATTGAGAGAGTTCGTGCCACCATTTCCCTGGCAGCAATAGCAGAGGCAGCTTGGACTGTGCTCAAGAGTCCATGTTATTACATTACAAGAAAACTTAAAAATCTTTTTTTCTGCTCCTGTACTCCTCATGTAGCTACTCAAGAATGCTCAAAAAATCCAGTCTGTTGAGAAGGATGGTTGCTGACAGAGGTTTTTTGGTTTGTATTGATGAGTAGCCCAGTGACTTACCTGTGAGCTTAAGGAGGCTGCTCAGATTCACATATGTCCCCAGTGGTTATCTCCTTGGTGTGTTTGATAACTTGAAAGTTTGGATGAATTCTGCCAGCTGAAGTTCAGCTTAAAACTCTGCTTTGCTTCTTATGCTCCAAACCTTCAGAAGCTCTGGTTTATCATCAGGTGATGTGTAATAGCTGAAACAAGTGGGAACAGACTTGGCAAGATAATTTCTGAAGCCAACTGCTTTTCACATTACACACTGTAAGAAAAATAGAGATCCAAGTAGAAATAGTAAATGTCAAATGATTCCCTACTGCAATTTTCTGGCCACTATTGAGTGCTCCTTAGGATTTAGTCAAAATGTGTTATGAAGTCTAATACACCACAGCACACAGGGCCTAGGGCTGTAGCAACTTTGTGGCTCATTGAATCCACTGTTCTGCTGATGAAGACAAGCAGCATCCCAGTTTAAAATCACTCAAATATTATCCTGAAGTCTACTAAGAACATGCTCTGGAACACGACTCTTCCCACAAGTATAAATGTCCTAAACTGAGGAGCACTTTACACATTTATTTTTGAATTGAATTTTGTATCCAATGTGCATCCTCCAGAGAATATGTGGGGTTTTTTTTCTCTGTAGTGACTAGATTCCACAACTAAAATAAAACATCTGTCGTACTAGAGACATATATATATGTATGTATATAGAGAGAGAAAGAGAGAGAGAGAGAGAGAAGGCAGGTCTAATGAAAGAACAAATCTAAATGGACAAAATCTAGGAAAAAAAGGAACATGATTATTTCCTGTTTCCTATTTACAGATGGCTCTGCAGCTCGGTTAAATAGTGAGCCAGATTTTCAAGCATTTAGCAACCTAAAATGCAGATGGTGCCTTTGTGTTTTCAAAAGCACCTGTCTGTGCATTAATACAGCTGTGAGTTAACTGGCTTTAAAAATCTGGGTTGTAATTGGTTGTCCAGCTTATGCAGGAAATCTGCAGTAAAACTAGGAATCAAGCTCTAAATCAGGTGTTTCAACAATCATCTTATCTTTCTATAAAAGCATGTGAAATGACTCTTCAGATGACACACAACCTATGAATGTGAGCTTCTGCAATTAAAGCTAATATTCAGACAGGCTGGAGTGCTGGATCATTTTCTCAGATCTTTCCTCCCGCAATCCTGAGCCACTTTCTTAAAGTTCCCTGCAGGCTGCACTCTTTTCCCTGCCTTGACTAATCCTTTTTAAGTTTGCCTTCCTCTTAGACCCAGAAAATGGAAAGCAGAGATACATTTATAGGAATTCTGGAGGGCTAGTTTTTTTTGCAAGTAATTTTTAAAAGGTGTAATTGTACTTGCTTGCTAAAAGCATAATGCATAATTATAATTTGAAGTGTACATTTAAAAATTAAACATGGCACAGTGTTAATAAATGGATTGCTTTGAAGACAGGGAAATACTGCTTTGGAAAAGGGCAGACAGAGCTCTATTGCACATTCATTTTGGTTTTGTCTGATTCCAAGTTTTGAACACAAATGCTTTCAGGTGATCTCTTCCTTTCCCACCACTGTCTAAGTACATCCAAGGTCATTCTATTGTACCTGCTTTCTTTTCAGATGATATTTTTATCATTTTCTGTTGTGGAAGAGACCAGGAAAATACTCAGAGGAGCAGGCCAGCCTCTCAAGTGTCCACTAACTCAGCACTGATTGCTAGCATTGAAAACTGCAGATGGGATGGATACACTGAAGGTACATACAGTGCAATTACTATAAATGTTTTATTGCTGGACAAATTTTTAGATAGCCAGTCTGAGAAGTGTGTGTTAGAAGAATGAGGCATAATTTTAAAAGCAGGAATAAAACATACATCTTCACTAATTTATCTCAAATGCAGAGGAACAATTATAGAAGCAATCCTTTGGGGACCCCACAACATTTGCTACAGACAAAGTGCCTTTCCACTGAAGCACCATATTGTGTCCTGACTCTGCATTCTGCTGTGTCAGCAGGTTATGTTTAAAATCCACTTAAAAGTGAACTTGGGGTCTAGGTATATTTTCCTCTTAATTAACCTGCATAATCTGTTTTTGTACATAATTCATCCCTTCATTTGCATTTTAATTAGGGAGCATGCAAAATGTCAAGTCTAATTGGCTCAGGAAGACGTGGTACAACAAAGCCTTGGACTAAATGTAGCTGTGGGCAGTGCACTGAACAGCTGGCTTGCAGTTCAGGTTAGGCCTTCAGTACAGGTAAGGGGTTTCATTCACCTAGTTTTCTGTGACTAAATGCATCAAAACTAATTTCACAAGAAATAAAACTGGAGGGCCTGCAGACCCCTTGTTCCTGCTTTTTAATGACATGTAGACTGTTTCCTCTTGCGTGTATGCAGTCCAGATGCAGTCCTCTTACCTTGATGGACTGAAATCCTGGTCTCTTCTTTGTTTCTGAATCTTCCCTTTCTCTTTCAGTTCTCTCCAGTAATCTTACAGCAGCTGTAGAAGGAGGGAAAAAACTCAGACTGGTCTCCCTAAAAATTTTCAATGAAATGGTCACTTACCATCTGGCTGAGAGATGATGTTTTGGAGTCCTTACAGGGGCTCTGAGCTTCATTGACCCATTCAAACTTGCCACTTCTCATTCTCTCAAGAAAGTATCTGACTCCAGCAAGCCATGTTACCCTTGCCTTCACTGGAAATCCCCACAAGAAAGGTCACAGACTCTCCCCTTCCAGGGCATGGTAGTAAGTGGTGTGCAGAGATGAGTGCTGCTGTGAGCTGGGAGGAAGCTGTCAGGCTGTCAGTGCTCTGGGCTGTGTGTCTGGCACACATCTGGTGTGTGGACCAAGCTGTATGTGGACTCTACCTTGTGAAATATATTTTATTGTGGAAGTCTTCATAGAAGAGTAATTTCCAAGCACTTCCTGTTGTAACTCACTAAGGAGGATAACTTTAGTTCATATGAATCTGTGGCATGAACTTGTTTCTGGTTAATTTTTTTTTTTTTCTCAGTTCACTCTCGTCTTCACATTTCATTATTCTGCACAGAAGTTTTATTTAAAAGTATATACCATCTGAAAGAATTGTTTATAGGTTTGAGGATATGTTGAAGTATTTTCATTTCCAGGTGTGGGATGAGTAGGGGGCTTGGTAGGTAGATGAAAAGCCTTTGAAAGTAGGAATGGAAAATATGTTATAGACTTGTTTCTGCTAGAATTCTTTTCAGATGTCTGAAATGAAACATTCTGTGTGTAGCTGGAAAAAAGAGTAACTCTCAGAGACAATCCTTCTGTAGTTAAAACATTTCATTGAAGGTTTCTCAGACTGAAAATGCAGTATGGTGCTCTTACAATTTTGTTTTATACTGTGGTTTTTTTTCAGTCATTATGTGAGGGTGCAAAATTAGCAACAAAACTAGAACATCTGCATTATTTATAAAAATTTAACATTCTGCCTCATGAAGTATAAAAATATTTTATATTTTACTTATTTTCTTTGTTGTTGTTGTTGGTTTTGATTAAGGGACATATTTAAATCCCCTCATTTACCTTTCTTCTTATTTCTGGAATTAATTTCCCAGTGTGAATAAAAAGGGATGAAATTGAGTCTCCTTATTACTCATTCATGCCTAATACATTCTTACCAAGTTCCCTAGCATGTTCATATAATGCAGCTGGCATTTTTGACAATTTTTTGATGTGTTTCTTGTTAATATATTAGACTTGAATAAAAGCTGAATAAATATAAGATTTCATTAAGAAATATCAGGTCTAAGAAAAGGGCTTCAAGGTAGGTTTTCAAGCAACTTGGTGACAGGCACAGGTGTAAAAGGAGTTAATTTATTGTTGAGCAACATCATAGAAAATCACATTGGGTGAAGAGATTGCTTTAAAGATGCAAATAATTTATACTAACATAGGCAAATATGTCTGACATGTGATTTGTCAGAGGTAGAGGTGGAACCTGTGTGACTGCTAACAGCTATCTCATTCAGATAAGACACCACTGAGAGTTACCATTTAAACATGTTAAATAAACAAACATTTTTGAACAAAATAATCCAAAACACAAACCTTAAGTCGATGAAGGATCATGTGCAGGATGTGTCATTTGCAGAAATCATTAAAGATGTGGGTTTATTGTTAAAGGCTCTGGTGGTCTGGAGGTTGCCTGTAAGTGCTGCTTTGTCAAAATCCATTAGGATGGAGAAAAACAACCCAAAACCAAACCAAGGTGACAACAAGAAGAAAGTCCTCTCTCTCTGTGAAATGTAAAAGACAGCTCCTGGAGCTGCCAAGTTTACCTCCTCTGAGGAATATCAATTAATATTTTGCACAAAATGCAATTTAATTGCTTTTTTTTGGTATTGTTCTGCTTACTTAGGAGTCATTAAAATAAAAAAGGGGAAAAAAAAAAAAAAAAAGAGAGAGAGCCAGAGCCATTCTGCCATTCTGCCAACAAAAGCTGTTGTCCAGAGACCAGACTAGACACCTTGGCTATGTGTTGAGTGATTGGAAATAGACACAGTTCTTGCTATCAGAAGGAGGCACTTCCAGTAGACAGACTGTAATAAAGCTGACATTATTGTATTTTTAATGACATATTAGATGTCACTAAAATAGACAACAGTTAACTTTTATAAACTCATGTTTTATTTCAATTAAAATAAATCTTTTCTTTTTGGCTACATTTAACCTTTTGTGGCTGGAGACTCAAGATGTGCCAATGTACATACTTTGAAAGATGTTATTTTTAATGAAAGAAAATGTAAATGTAGACCCCTATATTTTGTAGAAACCTTTGTGCTGTTCCAAAGCTCTATAGGTCAGTAGGCTGGCAAAATCTAGACATACAGTTGAGCTAGAATAAAGTATTTATTTCAGCATTACACAGGAGAATTAATAGAACTTGAACAGGATTTAATTTAAGATATGCTCTTTCAGTTCCTGTATTTACAGGATGCCAGCTGAGAAGTGGCAGACAGTTCTGTGCTGTACAGAGAAAGTACAAAGCTCTCTAGTTGCAGTCCCGCCCTTGCTAATCCATACCAACAGTTCTGAAATATATTCTGTATAACCTGGCCCCTTTGCCTTTTCACTGTCACTTAGATCATTATTCAACAGGAAATGATAAGTTATTGGGACAAACTCTGATCTTTGTTGTGTCAATCCAAATCTAGTGTCATTCCAATGAAGGAGATAGCTTAAAGGAATTACTTTGGACTTAACCTTGGCCAGTATCTTTGGGCTTTTGTGTGTAGATAGCCAAGAAATTAAATTCAGTAATCCAGAATGGAACTTAAATGAATAAATTTAATTTACAAGGAAGTGGGAGCTATAGACTGAACATTTTTTTACGTCCTAGGTTTTAGGGGCATGGTGTTTTCATTAATGTAAGTCCACAGGCTACATTGAATAGGAACAAATGCAGAGCAAACTTGATCTTTTCCTGAAGATATTGCCATATAGAAAGTCTTGTCATTGGCTTGAAATAAATTCACATAAAACCAAGAAGTTATTGATATTGTAATTAAAATCTTACCACTGGCATGAAAATTAGTTATAATTATTACTATAATTATTACTATTAGTATAACTAGGATTATTATTATATTACAGGGAAAGAAAATACAAGAAATAGCTTCATTACATAGAGGAGGTTTTTGGAATTACAGTAGGATTGAAATTTGCACCTCTGGTTACCTGCCCCATTTTTTGCTCTAAGATATGCATTTCTGTATTAGAGATGAGCAGTTTACAGCCCCGGGCCTTCACTGTCATCTCTTGTCCTTTGTTTTATCACCTCATGTCTCTTCTCTTCTACCTTGTCCCTTGTGTCCCCATTTTCAAGGTCTCTGCTGTAACACCAGGCCTGTGTCCCTCTGCACAAAGCCAAATCCCCTCATCACTAAGACAGAGAGATAAATATTTCGCCATGTGCAGAATAACTTCTTGTTACTACATTCTGCAGAGAAAATGTGTACTTTATGAAGATAAGCAAAGGTAAATCAAATTAGGCATAACCACCTGGTCTTCAGAAAAAACAACCAACCAGCATTTACAGACAAAAAACCTAAAAGAGAGCTCCAGACCAGCCGGTATAAAATCAGAGTGAACAAGCCTGACAGCCCTCAATCCTGAGACAGTGTAAAGCCAATGCAAATGCATCTTATGAGGTATAGAAATAATTCATGCATGGGACTGCAAGTCTGCAGGCTCAAGGGAAAGTGCAGCAGTTCTGCAGATTTAATAAGTTCAACAGCATTAGCAGTAGCTGACTGTTTTCTATTTTTTTCCCTTTAGAGACCACCAAACATTATATTATACTTTTCAACTTCTTTTAAGCAAACTCTTTGTCACAGTCCATATGCTATGCAATTTCATAAGCATGTGCAATTCACAGTAGATATAGAAGTGTGTTTTCCCATAACAAATTACTGGAAGTAATGCAATAGACTTGTTCAGTAGTACCTAGGGCAGTTTAGAGGTTTGGAAAGTTGGATATTAAAATTTCCTATGCTGTCTTCACTAGAGGAGGTTCCCTTCAAAACCCATTTGTGAAACAGCCATTTCTTTGAGGTCTACTATAAAAATATGTTTATATTCTTATACAATTTTCAGCTGCCAGCGCACATATCAAGTATCTTGATTTTAGTTACTGTATTGACATCTGCTTTGCAGTGGTATTAGCATAATAAAGCTCAGTGCAAGATCTTATGGATTGGAAAAATATAGTTATTTTTGAAGCAATTATTTATTTTTAAAGCAAGTCAGTTTTATGTTTTCACACTCACTTGTTCACATACTGGTGATAAGCAGCCTGTGTGTCCACATGGCCTGAACAAGTTCACTTGTGCACACTACAGAAGATGAGCACCAGCTGTTAAGTCCTCTGTATCTCCAGAGCTCCTCTCCACTGACAATGACAGACTTTGGACAGACAGACCTTTCTTCTCCTTCAGGAGCCATCAGCAGTTTTAGGGTAGAACTCCACTTCAGATCTGGCTTATTTCAGCCGCCACAAATCTTAAGGCACATCAGTGTCCACTGCCTGTTCCTGCTGTTTTGGCAAATGTGTGGCACACACGTCTCCCATCTCTTTCTCTTGGCAGGCACACGGGAAGGAGCTCTGCACGTCGCGTGCTGCAGCCTTGCTGCCACCCTGCTAGAGCCAGGGTGCTGGCTCCCTTGCTGATGAGCTGTCTGCTTTTCAGACTGCAGCCTTTTTGTTTTGACATCAAGAACATGTTCCTCAGTTTTGTTGGCAAAAGCCATGTCCTGGGAATAGTGTTCCTTATTCTATGTCCATTCTTTTAAATAGTTTTGCTTTCCTTCCCATACTTACACACACACATTTCCATTCAGACTTCCTTCTTTCTTTGTTCTCCAATCTTAGTGTTTCTTTTGAATCTCTGCTGTTTAAGTAACTCCAATTTTTCTTGGTAAACCCTTTTATTCCCTAAGAGTATCTTAGATTTATGAAATCCGTTGCACCTCTTTTTATTGCTGGGTGGCAGCTTCTCAAAGGTCATCACAGGTAAAATAAAACCAGAAGATAGCACAAAGGAAATGCATGCTGCAGTCAGCACAAGCAAGTAAGATATCATTGATCATCATAAAACCAAATAAATTAATGTCCTACAAAAATGTAGCCTTGCCTACAGGAAAAAAGCTAATCCAAATATTGTATGATGGCTGTTCTGTAGCATTCAATTGCCACTTTCTTCATCTTTTCTCAGTGATTGCATCCATTTGTTGGGTCTTGACTTAAATTAGACTGTGAAAGGTCTCAGGGCAAGGACATGTCATTCTATACATTTGAGCAATGTCTGACACAGTGTCACCTCACTTTTGACAGGTTTCCCAGGAACTGCTGCAATAGCAATAATAACAATTAACATCAATAATAACAGCTGATCTAATAGGATAACAACATGTATGCCTTAATACATATTTGTTGTTTTAATTCCTTGAAGCTTGGTGTCAAATCACGACACGTGGTTAATATGGGGTTCTTTACTTTTAAAAAGCTCAAAATTTTGAGCAATTTTGGCAACAATAGTGAATATTTTTCCTAATATTGTTAGCTCTGATATTGCCCCTTTATTTTACAGAAAAATGCCTTTGCCATATTTAACCATTTTGAAAAACCAGTCTATAGATGGCTACATTTTTATTTTCTGTAGTTATTTACTTTTTCTACTGATTACTCAGGCCAGGAGACTTGTGGGAAACTTGTTTCAGCTTGCTAAACAAGAGAAATTCTCTGTGATAATCTTCTGTTCAGTTTTTCATGGTTTGGTACGTTCCCATGTATGACACAGTTCAGATTCCCAGCTGGGGAAATATACATTTCAAGTTTATCCATGTTAGACACTCTTGTGTGACTCGTGAGCAATGGGATTTAAATGTAACTGTGCCTAAAGCCTTTTATGTGAAAACAGTGTTAGAGTTCAGACCATATGAAGACACAGTTTAGAGGCTATTGCACTGAGAAAACAGCTTGAAAGATTTCATAAAAATCCAGAGCATGAAAGAAAGAAAATAGCAGGTCCACTTCCAGCCCATTGAGAATAAAAGACCACTATTGAATGCTTTCACACAGCTAATATTGCTTTAGTTTTGCACAGATATGTAATCAGCAAATACAAGAATGGCTTCATATGGGCTCTTTTCTCACCCTTCTCTTTCTTTAGGAAAAGCTAAATACATATTACTGTAACGTGTAGCTGTGCCCTTGCAGCATACAATTGACTTTCATAAATCCTTCAAATTTTTTATCTGTTTCTAAAGGACTTTTCTATTAATCCTTTAGGTTCTCAGATTGCTGTTCAGTTGAAAGCTTTTTCATTCTGTATTAATTAAACTCAGTAGGATGGAAGAGAGACGCTTCTGCTGAGCAAAAGTGATCTAAGACTGCTGTGCACTTGTAAAACACTGCAGATCCTGAGATAGTTTAAATCATTTGAACATGTCGGGGGGCAAACGAGGGTGACTATCATCAAAGTACAGAGATAAACAGCAAAACAAATAATTAAATAAGTAAAGCTATTTGAAACACCTATTTGCTGTAGACTAGTGTAACAAATGTTCAGCAAATGGCAAGTTTAAATCGAACACATAAGAACAGAAGTGCTGAAATCCCTTCCAGGTGTTCTCTGCTTCTCAGCCAGCACAAAAGAGCTGGAAAACACTCTGAACAAAACACCTCCCAAACCCCCACCAGCTTCAGCCCCCTAGCTGTTTTCCTACTCTGAATTGGACTCACCACTTACAGGTATTACTCAAATAAATACACGTTTTCTCCCAGTGTTTGCCTCCTCTCTCCCACTTACTGCAATACTTCAAAACAGGTAGTCTAAAAATGTCCCATGTGCTTTGACCTGCCTAGTACATTTTTCTGTTTCCGAGTAACAGTTCTGCACATTCTGGGGCCATTCACTGCTTTTTTTTTCTTTTTTCAGAATGACAGAGAAGATCTGTGATCTTTTCATGTCCCCTGAAATTCCAGCCTTCTAGTAGGGAGAACAGATGCTTCAATGTTTTTTTACCACTCAGATTTGCTTCAGACAGCTCCAAGTCCACACAAGCTTGAGGGAATACATACAGCTTCTAGATCCCACTTAGACTAACAGGAAAATGTTAGACAGAAGTTGCATATGTTTTTTATAATAGAAATATTTTTAAGTTCATGACATATTAAATTAAAATTTAATTAATCCATAGTTCTCCTGATCTAGTGGAAATGTGATCACTGGTATCTGAGATAGTGTTAATTTTCTTCAGAGTGGCTGGTACAGGGCTATGTGATTGTGACATCGTGCTCAGTATATAAAGTGGGGAGAAGAAGTAGGAATGAGGGAGACATTTGGACATGATGTTTGTCTTCCCAAGTCACTGCATCACTCTGTGATGGGGCCTTCCTCTCCTGGAGATGGCAGAACACCTGCCTGCCCATGGAAAGCAGTGAATTCATTCCTTGTCATGCTTTGCTTGTGTGTGCAGCTTTTGCTTTCCCTATTAAAGTGCTTTCATCTCCCCATGAGAGAGAGTGTTCTCTCTCTCATGATGAGTTCTTTCATCAACCCATGAGTTGTACACGTTTTACCCTCCCCATTGTCTCCCCAGTCCCGCTGGTGGGGCAGTGAGTGAGCATCTGATGGGGCTTGGCTGCTGGCTGGAGTTAAGCCATGACATGTTGTAATGTAAAAAGGTATGGGATAAGCATTGCAGGAAAATTTCAAGCAATTTATATTTTTCTGTGAACTGAAGTGACCTAGATATTATGGAAATATTTGAGGTATTTGCTTAAGTCTGGTACCTTCAGTCTTCTGTGTTCGAAACAGACAGTCCCAAAATTCTTCAGGATATAGTTCTTATTCTATTCTAATATCTTTTTAGGATCAGCTTTAAAGATGATAATATAAGCCCCAAAGTCACATAGAACTTACATGCAGATTTAATATATTTTAAGAAGTCTATTAAATTAGTGGGATATTCAAACACTGGACTGTTAAAACAGGTATATCCAGGGTGTGAGCCTTGAATTAACCTCTGAACATGTGTTGGAAGTAAAAGCCATCAGTTTTCTTTTCTGTGTACTCCTCAAATACACCTCAGGTTCTGTTTCTTTCTGTCCAGTCCTGGAAATACTGAAAGATATGACTGGGCAGAGCCTTTGGCCTGAAGGTTCTTCTCATGTTCATCTACTTCAGTTTTAGACTTCTGTAACAAATAGGATTTCTCCAATTCCTCTGAGGAATGGATTATGTTACAATCATTCCTAGGCACATTTTCCTTGTGTTAAATTTATCTCTTTCCTCCATTTATTTTTTTGCTACAGTAAACACAATTATCTTATAAACCCACAGAGAAATGACTGCAGAATTTTTACCCAGTGAAATTCCATGTAATGTGCACTGAGACTGTGAGTTTGACTGCACTGGGAAACATCATGCTGCAGCAACTTTTTGTTTTGTTTTGTTTTCTTGTTCTGGTTCTTGCTTTAAGATATATTTTTCTTTCTCCTTTGTTTGTGAACAATGCATTTCACCACCAACGTTGACAAGCAAATATTCAGCAACTCTACAGGATGGATAAAGAGGAAAAAAAAAAAGCAGCAAACAGCTACCTTCCTGCTGCTGTCAGTTATGAGTTATTGATTTCCAAGAAAATAATTAAATGATGACAGAAATATGTGCAAACAGAAAAAGATCTGCTCCCCCCTTGCTCACCCACAAAATATATTCCATAGCATTTCTCCAGCACACAATCTCAGCACTTACTGCCTGAAAGAAAACCCCACGCTTCTCCAAAGAAAATCAAGGTTTTAGTATAGCACAGTCAAATTAAAATGTCTGGACAATTACACTTTTTCATAGCAAAGCATGAACCGTTTAATAGACAGATTTCTTTGTACTCAATACCCTGGGGCACTCTGATGATCTGCTGAAGTCCCTGGTCTCATCTGCTGTAATTGCATGTGTCACAGCCTTCTTTTAGCTTATTATGTATATTACTTGGGTTGCTACAAGGAATTTGTGCTGTAGGAGTTGAGACTAAATCTCTTTGCCCAGTTTTACATTTAAGTTCATGTCAATGCTGCAAGAGCAGCAGAAAGTGGAAGAGGCAACTGGACCTCTTTTCTTAACTGTGCATCTGGACAAACGCAGAGACCCCTGGAAAATTGGTCTGTGTTTATGCTAGGTAAAATTTGAATTTTGTTATACAGAAATTCCATTCTTTCCTATGCCCAGAAGGCTTTTAGATCTTTAGTCATGTACTAAAAATTTCAATGCTAAAAGTGACTAGGATTCAATATGTGCAAATGTCTTTTCAGCTTAAGGAGTCATCTTCATTTGTATTTATTTCATGTCTCTCAAAAGTCATGCCATGCCAGAATCTTGTATATTCATAATGAATACAATGAAAACATATTTCTCCCATGCCTGAGTGCATTCATTCATGCTTACAGAAAGAATTTACAGAAAAAGAAAAGAGAAGTGGAATGATTACTTTGAACAGAAGAAGAGGTACCCTGCTTCAGTTTCTTTGTGCTGCTGATGCTCTATCTTATGTTACATTTCAAGCATCCTGAGGGAGACAGCTCCTGGTAGTTCAAAGGTGCTGGTGATCTCTATTTAGTCAAAACTGTAATCATACAGGATTCAGGTGCTTTCAAACTGTTTAAGTTACCTGACTGTAAGTGAGCAATGCTTTAAAATGGTAGGAAAGTACTGTCTATCCCATGATCTTCATAGATAACCCTTGAAGTGGGAAAAGAACTCCAAAAGCATGTCCTGTTACCAAAAAGTATTTTTTTCCTTAACAGAATAGAAATTATTTACTTTTTAAAAAGCTTACTCAGTCATGTAAGTTCTAATGCTTACATGCATTCCATCTGAGATTTTAAAAGCCCAAAAGAAAAATTCCACATCATTGCCTAACCTGTTTGGTGACTAAACTCTTACCAAAAATTGTTTCTGACTACATAAAGCTGTGCTTTTGCAAAGGCCCATCTGCTGTCTTTAAAAGGCAGAGCATCTGGGTTCCCATCTTTTGCTACTTACCACCCCCGAGCTGGATGTTCCTCCAGTTCGGTCCCCTGAGAAGGGCCCAATCTGGTAATTTGTTTGCACATGCTTAAAAAATACAGAGAGCTACAAGCTTCACCTAAGCCACATCCGTCTTGGCCATACTTAATTAGAAATGATGCTAGCAGGACAGAATAAGGGAGTTCTGCAACTCTTCTTCTATTTTAATTGGATTTTAATTAGGCATATTACCTAACTTCAAAAGAGCAAAGCACTGGAGCAACTCATGAGTATCATTACTGTCATTATTATCAGTGCTGGATTTTGGGTTTTTTTTTGTAGTGGTAATTTTTTTTCTCTGTTAGTAATATTGCCCTGTTAATGTAAGTCTGTTTTTCAGTTAATATATATTTCAGTCTCTTTTGTTAAACTTGATTAGTCTTGTTTACACTGAACACTTTAAGCAACAAATCCATAATAAAGCTCTTCCAGGTCCATCCTCCAGCAGCTTGGGCTCTAAAATATTTGAGGATACCCACAAGCAAGTTATCCTACCATAGATACAGGTGGCAACAGATGATTTGGAAAGACTTTTCCTTTCAACCAGGGCATAAAACAAAATGGGCACAGCCTGACACGTGAATGAGCAACTTGTGCCCTTTCATGTGTTTTCAAATCCAGATTATGATTGTTGTGCTGATAGTGGCAAGCAAAGTATTGAGAGCTGATCTGATCTGCAGAGGATCCAGGAAGTTTGGAGCCACCAGCTAAATTGTGCCATAAATTCTGTGTCACATTACTAAAAAAATGGTGCTGATTCTACTTTAAAAAAAATTCTGTGCTGCTCTGATCAAAATATTCTATACCATGCTTATAATAGAACTCTGTTTAAAATATAAAGCTTTAATCGTAGCTACAACTTAATGCTATTGCCATTCTGCTCAGCGTGCCCAAAAGATCCTGTCTGTCCTCATTGTGTCAAGTGACTCACCTGTCTTCTGCATGGTTATAAGAAGGAACTTAAGGTTATGAAATGCTTTAAGCATTACAAATATATTTTTCAAGACATTCCTGTTATTACAAAACTATTTGTGCATAGACATGGAGGTGCATTGGCAGTTAGTATGTGTGTGGTACTCTGAATAACAATTTTTAAAAAAAAAGGAAATAAAATTGACAGCAAAAACAAACCCTTTGACTTTAGCAGGTTTAATTTGAATCTTTTCTTCATCATTAAATAAATAGCCTTTTCTTTCTGGCTGCCTTCTAAGCAGATTCCGGACTCTGTCTCCCTGTTGCTATTTTTGTGACAAAAGATTATCAGAATTGTATAATTCTTGAGTTCCATGTCAATCATGTCTTGTATTTCAGTTCTAAACATAAATGTTAATGAGCAAATTGCGCTGTTCAAAAGATCTTCTATTGAAAATTAATGTTCACTAGTAGGTATGCTACTTTCTATGTTTTATAAATAGGCTTTAGATCTTAATCTAGACAATTCTAGTTGCTATTTGCATATATAAATCTACCTGCTGACTACTACATAATTACATAATAGTTATTTTATTGCAAGTATGTCTTTCCAGTTAAAATACTAATTAAGACATTAGCATGCAAACATTCTTTGCATAAATCAATAGGTAAAATTTCCAAATATATTAAGTTTCATTTTAGATGAAAAACAAAATATGCTCTGGCACAAATTCATCCTAAGTCTTATAGAATTTGTGGAATTGGGGGTAAATATTATTGGTGTATCTATTTTATTTCATGTTTGGATAGACTTCCTTCTGTTAATCTTGTAGTTTATGTCAGGCTAAGACAAGTTGATCATGCTGAACATCCAGCACACAGATGTAGCTTTCCAGGTAAAAGCAGAGCAAGTGCCTGCACAATACTTCTTGCAGATGCAGTTATTGTTTATCAAAAACAGGAGTTTTGCTTATCATCAGTAACTGCCCCAAGAAGAGCAACACTCAGCACGAAGCTACTTTACTGCCTTATACAGCTAAGCTCTTTGTTTTGGGGAGCCTGTGCAGAAACTGAGGTTTGTTGTTAGGATATGAAGTCAGGTCTCAGTTATGCTCAGGTTGCATGAAAATCTGCATTGCCAGTGAGCACACCTGTCTTCAAAAGCTCTTTTGAAAGGCGACACACTTTTTGAAAACTGACTTCTGTGGGGTAACCAGCAGAAGGCAGTGGAAACAAAAGGGAGAATCACACAAAGGCAGAAGGAAGACCTCATGAATACTTATGGGTTCTCAGCACTGGAGGAAAGGAACAGTATCTGCCTCTAATTCACTTTCTTTGAGCTTGTGCTATGACAAAGTTTCTGGGTTACCAGGAGATTTTCCCAAATTCTCTATTCTTCTGTAACATTTCCATCCACATTGCTTTGGTTCTATCACTGCCATTCTGTCAGTCACTGGTGCTGTGCAGCACTGCAAAACACATGCATTGGAAAATGTTCTTAAATGTGAAACAATGGCCCACACAGTTATTAACTTCAGCCTGCTCAGTGGGAATACAAAAAGTTCTTTCTAGTTCACCCATTAATCCCAACTCTTTCAAGTCAAGCACTGGCATATTTACCAGTTGCATAAGTAGAATAAATTCTTTTTTCCCCAAGTCTTTGTTCTGATCTTTGCTGGTCTGTGAGGGAACTTAGTGATGCAACAGTGATAAACTATCTCTGCAAGATGATCATGCATATGATCAATCAGACTCGGCATGCTTATACCATGCTGTAGGCATGGCTCATTAGCATGCTACTCTCAATGCCTGGTGCAGGAGTTACCAGATCCTCTGCTGCTATGTATCATTATCATTCCTTTTTAATTTACTAGTAATGCCTAATTACTCTTTCGTAGAAGAAATATTTCTAAATCACACTATTTTAGACTTGGCAATATTTTATCTTTGCTAGTATTTTAATTAAGAACACACATATTCCCTCCTTATACCCCTTCTCCCCCTGCCTCCTCTCCACACACACACACATACACACACACAAACACACACAAAAAAAGCCCAAAGTGTGAACTGTGTTGTTAAAGCACAGCAGCAGCAGAAGTCTTGAGGGAGGGATGTGTCTGCAGGCACTGTACACACACACAGCAGGGTGTGGATAACCTGTCTGTACATAATTGACAGATGCAACTTGGCACAGTTGGCAGTGAACAGGATTGGGGTTGTGGCCGAACAACCTGCAGCCTTAGAAGGGCTCTAAAGATGTTAGCAGCCCACTGGGGTTTAGGGGGTGGGCAGGAGCAGACTTGTCTCTTTTTGGTCATCATTTTTGCTACTTCTAATCTGTTTCTGTCAGAACTTGCAAAACTAGTCACAGAGTGTTAGCAGTGAAGTTGTGGCAAATGGATTGTATTATATGAATGCTGGGATGCCCTTTCTCCTCCAGAAGCTGCTTTCACAGACTTCAGGCAAACGAGAGTCAGGGTGGATGTTCTCTTGTTCACTTGTTACAGACCTACACCACTCCCTCTATCAAAGTGCAAAAGTTCCCTATTTTGTCATTTCCCACTTGACAGTATCTTCAAATATAACAGTAGCTACCAATGAAAAAACTGAGACCATATCCATCTCTGTGAACTCATGAGGGAAGCACCACACTGCTGAGATGTAGTTGCTGTTAAATCACCATCCCATTTTTTCCCTTGGGCCTTTTTTCCCAAAATGTTATTTGAAGTGTTTTGCCTTGTAAGCAATAATCAAAGAGCTCAAATCAGGAGTACCTGTGACACTTTTACACCTTTTTTTTTTTTNTTTTTTTTTTTTTGCCTTTCTTACATGGTCAAGATTATAAAACACATAACCTTTACACAAAAGTGTTAGCCTGAAAACAAGCTAGGAGAATATATTTAGGTGAAGAAGAAAAGTTGAGACATCTTTTAGTTTCAGATTGTGCTGCTATTTGGCATCAATGTAGTTGTTATACTACTTGGATGCCATGATACTGGTACTCTAGTTTAGTTATACACTGAAACATTACTATTCTTGGCAATTTTATTCTCCTAAATATTTGGCAGTTTTTCTCATCTATGAAGCAGAAATAAATCAGTGGCTCCCAGCAGAAGCAGAATCATTGTATAGAACATAAAACCAGATCCATCAAAGAGCTGTGTCAGTTATGTTCATCTGAGATCCCTGATGCATTTTTATTATTTTGACAGTATGTGTAGTATTATTATTAATTTTAAGAACTTGATTATTGCTATGGTTTGTACTATGAACATTACTGCTATCCTTGATAATGATCCATTATTTTTTTATCCTTGCTTAAGCTTAGCAAACTTCATCCTAGGAATCTCTATTGATGTGTTGTGATGAGAAAGAAAAGAAAAAAATGAGCCTACTAATTAAGCAAAACATTTGCAGTGACTGGTAACTCCTCTAGGTTCTTCAGTCTAGTGTTAATGTTGCATTAAATTTCTGCTTGTTTGAAGACTAAATTAGTTTTTTCTGAAGCTAAATTTTGTTGGATATATTTTGCACTTAATTTTTAGAAGCCCATGGATTTTCAGTCCATGTCTTCCTCAATCTATGAGTCCTTGATTTGTGTCTTCTGTTCCAACAGATATAAAAAATTGTCCTAATGTTTCACTTTTTTCAACAGATGAACTTACCCAATGACAACTCTGCTGACTTTTTATAATGAACATTTAAAACAGTGGTACATTGCACCCAGCTGTTAGTAACAGGGACTTAGTGCTCTGTGTTCTTCAGGGTGATTTTTCCTGATATTTTATGACCATTAATTTTAGCTATTACTAGCATTAGTAGATTTAATAGAAGGAGCAATAGCACTGGCAAACTGCAGGTGTAAAAAAATTTATTCCATGGTGCAAATCTCAGATGGCTCATACAAGATCACTAGGCTTTATGCTAGGTACAGTATGTTGAACTAATTATTATGCATGATGTACTTGTGTACCAAACTAAAATAGAAATCTTTCCATTCTTTATTATGAATTAGAGTATGAAAGTGTCTCAAGCCACCATGAGGTTGACCTAACACATACTCAAATTCAGCATATCTGGCTGTAGAAAATCATGTAGGAATGGGTTTTTTTAGGAGAATAATACAAATTATAATTATACAAATTATAAGTGCTTGAAATTGTTTTTCCGCAGGATCTGGGACACACTTTTTTCCTGCCCTGTGTTTAACATTCTGATTATTTTCATCTCTATTAGAGTGATATGAATTTATCAGCTGCTACATTTACTGCTTATCTGTCCCATCAAGCACCAAGAAGTTAAAGTTGGCAAATGTTATTATATTCTGTAGGCATTCATTCTCTAAGAGTTATTTTGCCTGTTTTCTTCATTCCTTTTGTCAACACAAAGGCTTGATCTTATGCTCAGACAAAATGTTTTAGTCAGCCAGTCCATAAGATATCTATGTTTTGAAACATACAGACATTTTCACTTGACATTAATGTCACCCCAATTCTCCAGTGTTCTCTGTTGCTGCTGGGGCAGATATGGCAGAAGTTGAACAAGAGCTGTGAAATGCAGTCACTGAACCATGGTGGACTTACTGGCTCAAGTCAAACTTCATCTGCAGTCAAAATAAAGATGCTAGGCTATGAATGGCAATGCTGAGCCGCAGCAGCATGTTTGCTTTTGTGGCTTTGACAGAATGGTAACTTGCATAGGATGAGGTTTTTAGGTAGAAAATTCCTGCACAAGATTAGCCAAAGGTCATCTATGGGCAGCTGGGCACCTGTGTAGCCTGGGCCTTAAATGAGAAGGTGAAATGGAAGCACTATCACATATGGGTCTTAACTACTCTGATGGAAAGCTCAGATATTGTGTGCTGAGGAAGGCAACTGAAGCTCTGCACTGAATTACTGTGCCTTTAAATATTTAACCAGGCTCTATTACAGAGGAGTGAAGACATTAATTGGAAAATACTGATTTCTCCGTAGTCATAGAATAGTAATTTGAAGTACTTTTGTGAGAGGACGAATGCTCTTGTTTCTCTTTCCTACCCAAGCCCCAAGAAAAGATCTGTATGTAGACTCCTCCTCATAGTCTCCTAATTAGTTTTGGCCAGTCTTTACATAAGTACAGGAACTATCTGTATGGATTAAAGCACAGTTGTCAGGCTTATTACAAATAAGAGAAACCTAAGAACAGGCAAAAGTCTTTGGAAAAACTGAAGGAATAGAAGGTATATTTTCAGGTTTTGAAGGAATGAGAAACTGGGCTGTATTTTCATGTAAGTTATTTAATATAATTTTGTTTGTAATGACTGTGAAGAATTTAGTAAATATTCAGTCTAATATATGAATATTGATATTTAGCTACATAACGTTCATCAGAAGAGCAACAAACTAATTTTCCTCTCTGATAGTCAATTACCATGGTCAAGGATAAGTACTCCCAAGGTTTTTTCAAGCCTATAAATGTATTAAACACATTTTTTTAATGCTAGTAGGCTTATCTATCTGTCTTTGGCTGCAAGCAATTCTCTTTGCTGACAGTGGAAGGTTAAGATCTTAGGTAGAGAAGCAAAAGCCTGATTTAAACTCATGAGGTTTTGGTGAAAGCTAGAAACTCAATATCTTCTGTGATGTATAGAGCGTTATAACATTATCTACCAAAGTAAAATTGAAAACACTGTGTAAATACCTTTGCCCCTAGCCTATAAAAGTGCCTTTTTTGTAATTGAAGACTGAAAATTATTTGAGGAATTGCTTGAATATTCTGATAAATATATATGTATTTCAGAACTCTGAATTACCACAAAAAAAAAAAAAAGGTTGTTCTCAACTTTGGATCAGAATGCCACTATAATTTAAACCATATTATTAGAAATGTTGAATGTATTTTCACAAAATAAGACCAAATACTACCCACCACAAGAAACATGTTTCCATTAGTAAAGTAGGCATGGCAGATATAATTTTTGTTGTGTAAGTGTAAAAGGGAGTAATGTTACATCTTTATTCATGGAGTTGTTTTGTGAAAACTCAGTAATATGAGCTCCAGATGGGAAGGAAGGGAGTTGTGTTACAAAGGCAAAGCTGCCTCCAGTTTGTTTGACATCAGTGGACCACTCAGGTAGTCCTTGCACACAGTCTTTGAGTAGCCCCTCCACAAAGTGAACTTGTCAAAACATTCACCTTGGCAAGTTCAGAGATCTGTGGGTGAGAAAAGACTATCTAAATGCAGTGTAAATTCTGCTGGTTTTTGGTTATATATTCACATTAAACTAACTGCCATGACTCCAGGGAGACTCCCCCTGAGTGTGCATCTATTCTAAATCAAGAAAGATATCACAATTTAGGCAATGGCACATTCTATCATGAAATTTTTTTACAAGGATGGTATTGGACTATATAAAAGAGAACTGAGTTTGGGATTTTTGCTTGGCATAGGCTTGACAGAAGAAAGTTATTTTTTAATTCTGTGTGACAGTATCTTCTGTGCTGAGATCTATGAAAAGCATAGTGATGCAGTTTCTGGGCTAGGTTCTTTATCAGATTGAAGACTAGAGTACGAAACAGCTACATTGTGATGGTTCTGCATTTTCAAAATACTATTGTGAAGGTTCATTTATTCTCTCCAATAGATTTTTTGCCACACGTTCACAAAATTCCTTTTACTTTCTAGTCACTGTTTTCTCTAGTGATTGCTTTTGCTATGACTCTATTTTATAACTAGACTTCAAGCATTTTGCAGTTTGGGGGCTTATCGAGCTTGTGCCTCACACATTCCAGTGAAATCCTAATCATTCAGCAAAATAACATTCACTTGAAGCTTTGAAGATGTCCTGTTTTCCCTGATACTTAAGTGGCATTTTATCTCTAGTTTGCTAAGGATAAAACAGAGATTTCCTTTCCTCAGCAGACAAAAAGTCTAAGACCTTCATGTAATCCCATTTTGAAAGCCATTCTCAATAAAATGTGAGGAAGAAGGGACAGAACCACCTCCTCCAGGTTTACACTGCTCCAACTGTCTTATTTAAATTGTGTTTCATTAGAATAATATGGAAGTTCCCCAGTGGTGATTGTGGTTATAGATTTTCTTTGGGTTGTATAAACATTTGTAAATTCATAATTGCACCAAAATTCCTGAAAGAACTGAAGAGGACTAAATGTAATGTGTAACATTAAAAACCATCCTGAGTTAACTGCATTTATGTAACTTGCAGGGTACAGAATTTTGATGTAATGACCAGAAGCAGAGATGCTGGACACAGTGATTAAGTATATAGAAACTAAACCAAACATTATTTTAAATGGAGATTTTAAGATGGGTTTTTTATGGCCAAACCAGCTAAAAATCAAAATTCTGAATTAGCCCTATAAGAGTATCAAAATAAGATTTGATGTAAATTACAGTGAAATTTGGTGGGCATGTATGAAATGCATGAACATATTATTCCTGTACAAGATTTCTAGGCTGAGCCTCAACAAATGATAATAAATCTGTGGTCTCAAAAGGCCTTGGCAGAAAGTAATGCAAATTTTTTAGATTGCCTAAACTTTATTTACAGACACG
The DNA here is from genome assembly GCA_013399225.1 of Rhipidura dahli. Classification (NCBI taxonomy): domain Eukaryota; kingdom Metazoa; phylum Chordata; class Aves; order Passeriformes; family Rhipiduridae; genus Rhipidura; species Rhipidura dahli. The sequence goes on along the minus strand of VXAC01004729.1, from coordinate 1,928,782 downwards.
TGCATAATCTCAGAGAATAATTTCTTGTAACATTTCTAACCATATCATGTTCCAATAGCTTGCATCCTCAGGCAGCTCTTCATTTTTTGAAACAAAACCACATTGATTGAACCAATAAAACATTTATGTTATCATTTTCATGAATCTTATTGAGAGATGTTTTCTAATGTCTCAGGACAAAATGTCTTTATCAGACAGCAAGAATAAAATGTTTCACAAAAAGACTTAAAAACTGGAAGGTGCTGTAGAAATGTTGATTATCTTCCCTCCTTGGCCACACAAGTGTAAAGTGCCCTCTTACTGTACCTGGAAAGAGGGAGGTGCTACACAAACCTCGTCTCCACAAGTGACTTCTTAAAAAATGTGTTAAATGCCCACTTCTTCTGGCCACATGGAGTTGTTAGCTGTTCTTCCACCTGAAAGGCACTCATGGTGCTTTACTATATTTTAAGGGGCATTTAAAGAGGACACCGGAAATTAACCATAATGGAGCCATGATCTAGCTCTCTCATAAGATTTCTTAAGCATTTTGATGTTAAAGCTAAGGTGAAGTACACTGTACTTCAGGTCCACTAACCAGGAACAAACCAGTGATATGAACTGCCCAGTAAAAGGTGTTGACGTGGACTGCAAATATCTCTTCTTCCCTTGGGCATTTTTCCTTCCCAAAAGTTAAGAGCTTGGTCAGTTACAATCAAGGCAATGCAGTACTTTTCATCTGATAAGCGAGTGAAGAGGTAACAGGTTCTTTCAGAAGCCAGTGTAAGATTACTTGGTAATTTCTGTTCTTCTACAGAAGCTGGCCTTTTTCCATCCGTTCCCACACTCGTTTGATTGCTTTCACAATTTGTTTGTGAGGAAATTAATTTCTGTATGCCATGTTCCACTTCATCTTAGCAGAAAAAACTACTTTAAACCAAACCTGATTGCACATAAAAGCCTTATTTGGAAAAATAACTTCTTAGCTTTGACAAAGCAAAAAGTCTGTGCCTAACTTCTAGGGAAATCCTGTGAGCATCATGCATTATACTTTCTCTCCATAGTCTAAATAAGGCAGGGGGAAAGGAATGGGACAGGGACTTTTTACAGAGCTTCTGTATGCCCAGGTTTTTATTTAATGGAAACCAGGGCACATCAGAAAGACAGAGACAGATAGACAGCAGTCATCCACATCAATTTGTAGCATAGGCTGGGTTTTTAACAAGATCCAGAAGCTAGGAAGGGCTTTCAAATCCAGATATTTATTAGTAGTACTAGAGACTGAAATATAAAAAACTGGTGGCCTATTTGCATTTGGATGCATGCAGCTCTGAGATCCCCACCTGTATTGTTATTATACACCTGGGTTGGGAGGAGGTTGTACCTGAATATGAGTGATATTGAGAGGCAGGAGAAAATAGCTTGGACACAGCCTAATGTTTCCCCAGCTACATGGTTTCCCAAAACATAATATTTAACCAGTTGTGCACCAGTTCAAAAGGAAGTGACCCCAGATTCTTGTTGAAGAAGTAGGGAGATGCTCAGCCTGAAACTTCCTGCCTGGGTTGTACTCTGGGAAAAGGTAGTCTTATCTAAAGCAGAAAATGTGGAGAGTTTGCCACAGCAATTGTAAAACAAGAAACTTACTGATTTTCATCGAAGCTGGAAAGGACGGGGAAATAATTCTATTTTTAGAACAAGCAAGAAGCAAGAACTTGAAATTTAGCCTTGTGTATACTATGAAATTAGAAGTGGGTCAATTTATTGACTAAAGTAATCTTGTAACTTTATTTCTCTTTCTTGACAGCTTGAAGCCTGCTAATTTCTTGATTCCCAAAGCCTTCAATATCCCTGCCATATTATCGAATATTCATTGGCCTAAAATGCAATAACATTTTGTTTAAAGGATGCTACAAGCAGTGGTTGGAATTTTATAGTCATTAATATGTTTAAATATGCTTTGGAATAATATTTTCTATTGTAGAAAGATGAACATTATATTTTCATAAGCTTTTTTATTCTAGCAGCTTGGTCATCATGTATTAAATATTGTTATTTAGCTGTCATAATGTTTTTGCTTCACATAAGAAGTGAGAAAAAGATAGCTCATTCACAGTTCTGTGTATGAAGTATCATCATAAAGAGCAGGGTTATCTTTAATATGTGATGCTACTGTCAGACTTCAAATGCAGTACATTTCATATTGTAGGCTCTAGCATCAGCCCTGGAAAGGTACTTTTTATTCTCATTACATGAATTTACATGTTTATAATTTCTTGTAAGGCTTTTTAAACTTGTCTTCAACATGGATTATATTTTTAACAGCATTTGTGCCTGTTAATATGAATCTCTCTGGTAACTTCATATTCTGTAGTGCAACAAAACATTTTTTTTTTTAATTTAATACACAGATAAGCATATTTTTTGTTATCTATAGTATTAGTATTAGTAATAGGTCTATTCTCTTTGGATCAAAAGATCCAAAATTCCTATTAGTGGAAACCTAGCAGAGGAATTATACCAAGAGAAAAATCAAAATGCAAACATTCGAACAGGTGCCTGGGAGGAAGAGTAGGATTTTTAGTAACATCACTAAATTTCAGAGCACTGTTTTAACTCTTTGACAATTTTCAGATACTCATGGATTAGCATAAATACACAAAAAGAGCTGAGGTATTGCCATACATCTAAGAAAGAAACCACAGAAGCTAGGACACAGCAAAGATATGCGAATGCCTGAGCAGGCTCCTGCTTGCTGTTGGCTGGGGGCACCTTTCCTATCCCAGTGCCAGACAGAGACCCTGCAGAGCCTTTTGGGGGTGTCTGCACTGTCACCCCTGAGTGCCTGTGTCACCCAAGTTACAGAGCTATCCCAGCCCTGCCTGTACCTGAACAGTGGTGGTATAAGAAAACCTGGCTCCAAGGTGATGCAACGAGGGGCTTGGACTTTGAGGATGAAGAAGGAAAAACAGCAAAAAAAATTTCTCCCTTAGTCAATGAATGGAATTGCAAATAGGGCTGGGAGTTAAAATGGATCTGAGTGAGATGCAAGCTAAATCATTTGAGGTTGGGATGGGAATTGATCTTTTTGTGAGTCAGGAAAGCACAAACATATCCTTAACGAGGAAGAACCTGAACCTGACATCTGAGTCAACAGAGGGCGAATGGATGATAAGCAGAGCAGGTTAGCCCAAGGCAACCATGTGGAAGCTGTGAATGTTGGGGTATGTTTGGATCACAGACAATAGTAATACTTGTAGCCTGGCCATCCTGTAAACACAACATAAAGCCTCAGTGTAGTCTCAGTGTAGATTGTGTGATTTAAAGGCATGTGTGATTTAAAGTCACGTGAACCTTGCACCAATCATAATTTCAAAACTATTTTGAAGTTTAAATGTATAGGTAAAGAGTAAATATGCTCACTGAATTAAATTTTTTTTTTCTCCCCCAACACAGAGTAATTCTGTGTGTTCTATAATAAGCTGAGGAGGCAGCTAAGGCTATAATCATGTTTGCCTTCATCATTCACACAGTTTAGTATTTTCTATCCAACTCTTGTAAATTTTCTCTAGAAGTTTATGGAAAACCACAGTGTTTTACCACATTTTGTAGACATTTTATTTGGGCACTTTCAGCACATACATATGTTGCCCAGCAACTTAACATTTGGAAGGGAAATTTCATTGAAATAACTGGGTTTTTCAAATCTTTCCAATATTTAGCCTGAGTGTTAAAGTTAGTCAGTGTTAAGCAAGTGAGCTACCTTTATTAATTAAACTATTTCAGTTTTAGAGAAGTACACATCTCATGCTAACATTCATCTCCCTATCACATGAGCTACCCTTTGTTAAGTACCCCAATGCAGTAAAAGGAAAAAAAATACCATCCTTATGCTTCCCACTGAAAAACTGTAGAAAGCAGAAGTTGCCTTCTGAGTATACAAAGGAAAAATTGGGTCAAGGACACAGGGGAGGGAGCAGACAGTCACACTTTTGTCCACGTTGAAGATACAAGCTCCAGTTTTCCTGTATGTGATATGCTTTCATGCCTAGTGGAAACTTATTTACAACCTGCTAATGCATTGCAGTTATAGAGTAACTAGAAAATTGTGTAAGTGCTGGAATTATTGCAATAAAAAAAATGCACATAATGATGACTTGGGAACAAAATAGCATGGTCTTTTTGGTTGTTTGAGCTTTGGAATATTTTTTTGGGGGTAGATACTTTAAGATAAATCAAGTGCAACATATAGTAATTACAATGCACTGATTAAAACAGAAGAGCTTTAAGGAATCATGATTTATTCAAAAGGAAGTAAGTCAGCTTTATTTGTATTTTCAAAGTTTCTGGACTGTAAAGTGAGTATTAATCTGTATTTCACTGAATGTGTGCTCCCAGTTTCTTTTTATGATTTCTTTCATATGACCAATGACATTTCAAATTGTATGTAACTGTGTTAGAAAATCAATTAGGATGACTTTCTTAATGAATGCAATTGTTCCAGGCTACAGACGGGTGACAGGAGATATGTCCTGTAAAATAAGAGGCACTATTATTTAATATGGTTGTGCATATTGAAGGTGTTCATCACTGCTGTGATGGTTTGATTACCAGCTTTATTGTATTGAGCAAACACAAATATGATGTCACAAATCATTAAGAGATTGGATAAAATTGATGCTACCATATTATGTGCAGCTTTTAGGTAGAGCTCATTGATTATGAGGATATAAAATATCACACTGGTTGTGTGGAATCATGTGGGGCAAACAGAGTACTGAGGGATTGGTGGAAGTGAAAGGAGTCTGCTTGTGACCTGGATTCTGCAGTATCATGGAAAATCAGTGTTAGCAATGCTGCCATTAGTGACTGTGTGGCTGTCACAGCCTGGCTGTCTGTCTTCAGCGCTGCTTTTCCCCATATTCCATGCAACCACAACCCCCAGGGCACGTCCTAAAACCCACTTTCCATTACATCACAGCTCTCCTTGGAGCCCTTTTGGGAGGAAGAGAAAGTCTGACACTAGAAAGTATTCCTATATTTCTACAAGTACGTGCAAGTTCAACTTCTTCTCATTCAATCCTTTGTTGAGTAATACATGCATATGTATATATGCACATATATGCAATGTATTTTGCACTGCCAATACAGTTTGTTTTAAGACAAATCTTTCTTGGGCACTGCATTACTTGAATCTCTAAACAGTGGCCCACACCATAATTTCATGAAAACCAGATAACACATACTGAGGTTCTGACATGTTTTTTAATAGGTCATTGTTACAGTTTTTTGTCTCTACAAAATCTCTGCTCCTCAGTTAGTTGTGCCTCCTATGAAACATTTGGACTAGCTGATTATTTTCCATTCTTTTTCCTTCTATTTTTTTCAGCTCTTTGGTTTCTTTATGACAGGGAAAACAGAGGTCTTGTTTTACGGGAGTTTTGTGGTGAGGGGAAACAGATTATCATCATTCCCACTGACACAACTTCTTTCTTTTCCATTCACAATGCATTCCCCACTGTCACAATTGAATTAGTTTTATTGATTTATCTTGTTTACCATGCCTGCTGTAACTGGTTGACTATAATTCTGTCCACCATTGTACCAATTGCACTAATTGTTTATACTGTTACAGAAAATATTGTGAGAACAGAATAAATGAATTAGTCCATGACGCCATTACAGCTGCAACATTGTATCAGTCTTCTGAAATATTAATAGACTTTTATGAGACAAGGAAGGTTGGAGCAAATAAAAACCTCCAACACATGAAAATTTGAATAATCATGGCCATATGGAATTCTGTCGCCTTATCCTTGTAGCAATGCCATAGTCATGGCTGCTCTCAGTTTTTAACATTTGCAATGAACTTTTTAATTAGCAGTAACAGAGGAATCCTCTAGTTCATTTGTTAGTTAGAAGCAGAGCTTCTGGCTAGTACTAGGTTGAAGATAATTGATTTATATTTCAAAGCGGTACATTGAATACATTATTACACAAAGATGATCTAGTGAAATAATCTCATTACGAGGATGATATTGCAAAATTTATCCTTAATAGGCTGTACAAAAACTAAAAGTTAAGGGGTTCTTTTCATGTTATGAAATTCACCGCAATATTTTTATTCAAAACCTGCTTTGCTGACAATGTTTTTTAATATAAAAGTTGTTCTGCAGGCTTTTCAAAGCTGAATGTTTCAAGACACACGGTTTTGAAAGAAGCACACACCTGTGCTTTTATACTTGTAAGAGTAAGTCTGTAGCTACTAAAGTTTTTGCCATCATTCAAATTGGTTTTCTCATCAGTTATTTTTTAATAGACCATTTTTGCAATTATTGTTCCCCAGGTTTACAATGGTCACAGTTAACTGTTCTTCAGGCTTGTGGAGTTTGGGGATCCAAGGATTTCACATATTCTGTGCTTTAATTAAAATATCTTTCCCCCAGACTTCAGGGATCTCACCTTTTCTTTTGGAAAAGTTGCCTTGTTCTCTTCTCTCAGCTTCCCCAACACATCAAATTCCCACTCAAAGGTTGCAACCACCACAGCAACACTAGCAGCCCTTGGAGCTTAGGCTTAGACAAATCTTTTCCTGACCATCTCTTGGATCCCCAATGCCTGAGAGCCAGTAAGGCTCTCAGCTCTGGGGAGAGTAGCTGACAACAGCATAGGCAGTGGGGTGTCCTTTTTTGCCTACTTAAGTTCTGCAATTTAGCAGAGCAAAGGCATGGATTTTTCCTAGAGGGCAGGTTGAAAAATCCAAATATGAAAATTCATTGTGTACCTGTCAGGTACAAGAAATGAAGATTTGCTGGTGAAATTAAGAGGGTTTTAAAATAAGGAGGTTGTGATAAGACCTAATTGGATAAAGTTCTGTTCTGGTTTTTATCATGATGCTTGGTTTAGTCAGTTACTCCTCTATTAGATTGTTTTACTGAAATAATGATGACTTTCATAAGTTGTATCATAGGATATTTGTGTTGTCAAGATTTGCTCTCTAAAGAAGCATAGAAATGCCAAGTGTGATTTTAAATAGGTCTAGGAAAGGAATTTAATCTCTAAACATGAAAACGGTTGAATTAATAAAAAGTTGTGTGGGTTACTTCTTACCTTATAGAGTATGGGCATTACTGGCAGAGCAATTGATTGCACTTAAGCACTACTTCCAAGCACTTCTTTTTTCTAAGGTAAATTTAGAAAAACCCAGGGGGTGTAGCATAATCAGTGCAGCAGTGCTGGAGGCTTTTATGTGATAAGGAAGGGACTTCAGCATTCAAAACTCCATGATTAACACTGAAATAAGGTTAGTAGCCTAGCCAGCGGTAACTAATCGACCACACTTAGCAACTCTTTAGACCTTTGCTGTGTTCCTATGAAGACTCTTGCTCACTACTGGGAAGTTGAAACAGCCCTTCAATCACCTGCTTTATAGTTTTGTGCAGCTAGCATTAAAAACATGTTTAGATTTTTTTTTTTTTTTTTTTTTTCTTTTTTTTGGTGAGAGTTTAGATCATAGAAATTCAGAAAACTCGAAAAAACCCTTACATCAGAACAGCCACTCCTGACCCTGGAGTCTGGATACACAAAATAACATCATCAGAGTTTAGTGACTTTCAAAAGTCAAATATATGAAACATTCTGTCTAAAGCTCATGGCAGTGACAAATTCTTGCATTCACTCACTTTTCACTCATTTTTCAGGCAAACTCAGATTTAAGGCTGTTTGATGGAATTCAAATGCCTTTTTCTGTGCACAAAATTCAGTTCAGTTTTAATTGTACCACTCACCTGAGGCTTGTTATGGGTATATGTAAACGTTTGTGCAGTGGGAGAAAAACAAAACGGTGTTAACAACCAATTGGAGGCCTTGGGCTTCTGAAGTTGTTTAATGTTTTCTATATTTACTGAAATTAAGCCAAGACTGAGTTTGTTTACTCTCATTTTGGACAAGACCCTTCTTTAAACTGACAAAGTTTAAAAATTATATATGTTCTTTTTTTTTTACTCTTTTTCTCTGACCACACACCCCATTTATTTTTAATCTATTGCTCTCCTGAATTGAAAACTTATAAAAGTGCTCATCTGAGGTGCTTGGAATACAAATTTTCTGCTTTATTTGCAAAGCAAATAGAAGAGGTGTTCTTCTTCCCATGACCTTGTCAACAGCACTTACAGACTTTATTTTTTTTTTCTCAAGAAAACACAATGATCAATGTTTCTTGGTTTTTTGGTTCTTTTTTGTTTGTTTGTTTTTTGTGTTCTCTTTCAAATTTATTAGCAAAGAGAATAACTAGCAACATATCATCCTCAGTGCTTGTTGGTACATTTATATGCTTGTAAACTGGTGATAATTTTTGCTTCTGCTGGTCTGAGCGAAACCAGAGATTGTATTACAAGGGTCCTCAGTCCTACCTGTCACATTTAGGTCATTCATTCTGAATTTTTGCTTTCATTTTTTCTTGTTTGTGTTGGTGTACAGTTATTCTGATTTTTAAAATTTACAAATTAGTAGAAAAATATTGTATGTCATAATTTATGTTTTGCAACAAAAGCAAAACTTTAAAAATAAGCCATTTTTGACTTCACACTTACCCCACATAGATTATTCTGTTTTCTGTTATAGGTATTACAGATCTGAAATTCCTGGACTTTTAAAATGACCCTACAGAATTTACTGTCATGACACAGTAGACAGCCATCTCCATGGTCATGGAATCCAGTAATATCAAATGCAACCTTCATAAGTTTATGAAATCATTCAAGAATTTCTTACCATTCCAATGTCACCTGAAGCATGGCTACAGGGCTTCATCCTCCTGATGATTAGAAATTGTTTTATATGAATCAACTTAAATACATCTATAAAAATTTGTACCTGTTAACATTGGTTTTTAGCAGTTCTTTTCTTGGGTATTTACCTTTTATTGCCTTTAAGGTGAATAACCTCATCCTGTCAGTTTTTATTTATCTCTGCTAAAATGAGCAACCCTTGCAGACTCCTTACTATCATTCCTTTTATCTCACTCACCTTGCTCTTTTATTGCACCTAGTTGCAGATTAAAGATGGTTTTTTTCAAGAACACATAACTAAAACTTTGCACAATATTCTGTCCAAATCTGGGTTTCCTGTTGTCGTTTGTCATCAGCGTGCCATTGCTGGCGTGTGGATTTCTGAAAAATAACTTGCAGATAATTTTCTTTCACCATCATTTCCAGCTGATAGATTTCCTATTTAACTACACCACTTTTCATCTTTCTAGTGCTCACTGTTTTCTTACTCTTCCTGTCTCTTATTCTGAGTCTACTGAGTTCTGACATTACCTCTTAGCAGTGTGTCAACAGCAATTTTTCTGTGCCAGCCTCATTTATGAAAGCATCATATAAAGTGGTCCAAAAGCCAGTTTCAGAACAATATCAGCATTGATACTACTACAACCTCCAGAATCTGTTTAACTCTCTTCCAAACTCCCAAACATTGTCTTATTCTAATAATTGATTTGTTGGTTGGCTTTATTTTTGGTTTGTTGTTTGGGGTTTTTTTCTTCCTACATGTGTTCTGAGCTGTCTACATACCTGTTATTTTCCTCCTGCCTTTTCTTTTTCCAGCAAGATTAATGGCCACTCCTGGCTGCTGAGCAGCTCTGCAGCTGTTCCATTTCCTCTGCCTCCTTTGAGCACACCACAGTCCATGCTCTGTGGCCCAGCATGGGTACCTGACCTGCAGTTCCAGGGGCCTGGTACAGACTAACCTGTTATCTTCAGGGTTGTATGAACCCCTGCTGGATCCAATGCTTTCATGTGGCCCTTGTTCATAAAAGATCTTTGCCATTATAAATAGGTGAGTTACTCACAGCCTTAGAAAGTGAGAGCAAATTCTACATAAAAGCTTGTACTTGTAAGCAGCTATCCAACTCTGGAATAAACTCATAGATACAGCATCTGAGTATCCAAGCTTTTGGGTTTTATGTTAATGGGGACCACTTTTGTTTAATTTTGCAACCATTTCCAAGTTTGATCTATATACAATACCCAGCAAAACAGACCTCAGTTAGCCTGCTGTCTATATTTAAGTCAGTGTTGAAAAGTCTAGGAAGATAAAACATGCACATATTGGGAGTAAAACACCTTAAGTCTGTGAGGGACTGAACAAGATCTAATAACATCAGAAAAAGTTGTGCTTTGATGAGATTGGAGACTGAATTTTAGTCAGAGAAAATTAAGTTATAGGATCAATAGAGATGGATTATTTTCAAAAGAAAACATAGATTTATGTTGTTTCTCATGCTATTCACAAGAATGTTTATTATCCTGTTTAGGCCTTTTTTTCTTTTTTTGCTGTCCAACTGTTTCAGCATCAGCTCATACTCTGATGGGTAGAATTAAGGTGGTACATCACCATAGCTGTAAACACTGAGCCTTTGCTTTCCTGTGATGGTCTGAGACACACAACCTCTCATTTGCACAGGTTAAGGGCAGGAAAAAAATTAAAATCTTCATCTGGCCTGTTTTCTGAACTCATAAATGACAAGCAGTGGAAATTGGGAAAGGAGGAGACAAAAGGAGGTTATGCACTTCCCATGCAGTGTGGTTCTTCTGCAAAAAGTACACGAGACAGAAACGCAGTAATCTGTGGAGGCAGCTGGGTGGGTATGTGTGGTTGGGAGGGGTAAGACAGACATCCTATGAACCTAAAGGAAGCCACAAAAGGGGTTTTATTTAGCTTCTCCCAAGTCCCTCCTACATTTTGTGAAAGAATGAAAATATAATCTTATGTTACTGGTTGTTTCTAGAAAAAGAATTTCTCTCTCTCATGAGGGCAGATGACCAGACTGCTTAGTGTAATACTTCTCCTTCTAGAGATGGGAAGCAGGAGATTGGCTTCTTTAAGAGACACAAGATAGGCCCTTAATACGGAATTCACCAATTTTTACAAGTGGAGTTTATCCCACGAATCAACAAAACCAGATCCAGATTCTCATGTCTGTATTTGGAGACTGTCATCTCTGAAGTGATGAAAAACCCAGCAGCTCTATTCCATAGAGGTTAGACTCAAAATTTGTTCCTGTAATGTTATAGATGTTTTAAAAATTTTTGATGCAATTGTAAATAAACCTTTTTGCTTTAGCTCTGTTTAAATATACTGTAAATGGAAAAATGAAAGTATGAGAACTTCATTTGATATTTGACACCTATCTGATTCCCCAATGACTTATTTTTTAAAATATTTTTTCCATGTTACTTCACAGTCCTTCTCTTTGAGAATTAGAAAAAACAAAGTATTTTGCCTTTATGGACTCTGTTTTAAAGCTTTATATTGGAATTTTTTTTGAGTACTTTCATCACTGAAGTCACTCACTGAATCCAGTAATTATTATTACTCAGCACTGGTGAAGCCACACCTCAAATCTTGTGTTCAGTTTTGGGGCCCTCACATCAGGAAAGACATTGACATGCTGGGGTGAGTCCAAAGAAGGGCAATGGAGCTGGTGAAGGGTCAGGAGCACAAGTTGTGCTGGAGCTGTTTAGCCTGGAGTAAAGGAGGCTCATGGGGGACCTTATCACTCTCCACAACTGCCTGAAAAGGGGCTGTAGACAGGTGGGTGTCTGTCTCTTCTCCCAGGTAGCAAGTGATGGGACAAGAATAAATGGCCTCAAGTTGTGCCAGGATAGGTTTAGATTGTATATCAGGAAAAATTTTTTCATGGAAAGAGTTGTCAAGTACTGAAACAGGCTTCCAAGAGAAGTGGTGGAGTCCCCATCCCTGGAGGTATTTAAAAGATACGTGGGTGTGGCGCTTGGGGATGTGGTTTAATGGTGGACTTTGCAGTCCTGGGTTAATGGTTGGTCTCAATGATCTTAAAAGTCTTTTCCAACCCATATGATTCTATGATGCCCTAATTTCCTTTTCAGAGCGAGATATCCAGGGATAATTTGGATTGCTGGCTAACTATATTGTAGAGATAGTACTGTGCAGTATTGAATATGTCTTTTTTTTTGTTGTTGTGGGTAGACTACAATTTTCTTTATAAGACAAAGTGAAAATCCAGTATGAAGATATTGGCAAAAAGTGTCATCCCTAAGATGGGAATAAAATGTAGCCAGTGTTTTGAGACTCTGTAGTTTATATTTTTTAAAAGTGTTATATGTTTATTCATGGAAACAGAAGTGAGACTGAAAATATATGCTAAATCACACACTACTGAATATTTGTGCAAGTACTGAAATTCCACCTGTTTGTACAATATAAAGGTTTTCTTTCTGCATGTCACTTTCCGCATTTCCAAAGATTTCTTTTCACACTCTAACATCAGATCCAGATCATTATCTGAAGGGCATGAGCTTTCTTAAAGGTTTGTTGATTTGTCACCTAAGCAGATAACTGAGCTGTAAGCAAAGCTCAAGATCTGCAGAAGCACCTTGGATATTTGCTACCCAGTGAGATTTAAGGATCTACCTCCACAAGGTACATCTCTAAGTTCCCTGGCAAAATATATCAACTCTCCCTTTAGCTTCTCCACCTGTATTTGTTTATGTCTCAGTAGAAGTGAGAATTTGGGAAAGAAACCTTTAAAGATTTTTGGTTTCTTTCCCTTATACATCACCCCATATTTTTCTGTTAGAACACTGCTTAAACTGTCATCAATAAAAGCCTATCTACATGGAAAAGCACACCTTTAATATGTGTAATTTATATTTGAAATCAAAGCCTTTGTAAAATTAGTTTCTATCACTAGGGCAATTTCTTCTGGGTACCATTATTTAGAGGACTTTACCCACGTAGGTCAAAAGAGAAGGAAAATTTCCTGTCAGGGTTGATTATCAGATTACACTGGTGTGATAATGGCAGCAGTATGAAGTTGATAGCCACAAGTAAATGTGTGTTGTATAAACCCTAATGGTTTTTAATTGGTGCTGCATTACCAGGGAGAAAGAGTTTTAATTTTTTTCTAGTGCAAAGCATTCACAAGTCTCTCTGACTCACTGGGTTGTAGTGTGACACTCTTTTCAAGAGCTCTCAGCCTGAAATGGAATGTTCCCTCTGTTGTGTCTTGATCACAAATCCTCACCAGTTCAGTAGCATTTCATTGGAATCTGGTGTTTAATTCAGACTAGCAGGTAACAAAAAGATTAAATTCATATTAACCAAAGAGCTAGGAGATGGCATAGGTGCCATAGAAGTTCACCACCAAGACAATGGGAGGAACAGAGCTTTCAGTCAAGACAATGGATAATAAAAGTAATGCTTTCAAAGTCTTTAGAAAGCTGTGTTACAAAGTCTCTTGTGATAATCTAGGCTGGAAAAAATGTAATACAGAGCTAAACAGCTTTCAGATTTCACAGAAATTACTGGCCTAACAAGCAAACAAGTCTTGTTTTGTTAGTAGTTGAGATTAAAGATATAGAAATAACTCAGAATTTCAACTGCAATTGAAAAATCCTTGAGTTTTCATTCCCCAGTAAAGGGAAAATGCCTCCCCACCCCTTTTTTTTAACTATCTTTTCCTGCTTGACTCTACTCTTTTCATTCCTGTCAGCCACCTCTATTGCTGTACACAATAGACACATGCTGGCTGTGTTCAGATAATCACTCCTCATAGATGTTAGGTGAGTTTCCAGTGCCTAAATGTGGGGCAACAACAAGCAGAGTTTAGGGATTTGTCCACTTTCCTGATAAACTAGAGACAAGTGCACTCAACAAACACTTTCAAAATTATTAAATCCACTTACCCTTTTTCACTGAAACCTGTCTTTTGTCACAGCAGCTGCAGTAACCTTTTCTCTCCACTGCCTTTGGCATAGTTTAATGCAGAAAGGGTAGTGTTAAAAAAAAAAAAAAAATAAGGGGAAGAAAGAAAATCATTCCCTCTGCTGTGGTGAAAAAGTTCTTGAAATTCAGAGTAAGTAGTCATGGGCAATTGATGCATTAAACAGAATTTGGAGTCAGTTAGCAAAACATATCTACTATGCCCTAGAAAGGACTACAAAAACACTGTGTGTTCTTAACCCCTGGGCATTTAAATCTAATCTTCTGAAAAGAAAAAGCCTTCTTGTATAGGAGTAATTTTCCCAACCGATTGTCTCTAAAAATCAGATTTGTGAACTCTGTTAATCAATCTAAAATCCAGTGCTTTTTACTCGTTTATACAGGGAATGATGAAAAAAATGGAGCACATCTTCACTCTTTACTGTGTGTAGAGTCAGGGAACCTCACTGAGTTCTGAAGCACTGTAGAAACCTTGGCTCCTTAGCTTCACTGTATTTGTATTTCTATTGCAGTAGTCCAGAAACAAAAGAATATACAGTCACCTGGAAAAAAAAAAAGAGCAAATAAATAGTATTAAATAAATATTCTGTTTTCACAGAACAGAGCTTACTGTATGTTTTGGGTTTCAAATACATTTTTCTGTACCTTTTTATAAAAGACAGTATGATTTTCCATGTTTTCCTTCTTTTCTTTTGTAACTGAAAGGCTAAATGAAACTCTTACAGAAAGCATTCAGGATTTTGAGCAGCCATTGAATTTTTGAAGGCAGAGAGGCTATTCAGCATTTCAATTGGCATTCTTTAACTTAAGGGCTGGGTGGCTGTGCAGGGCATTGTTGGGAAATGTATTGATCTGCTAACATATTTGCTGGAACGGGTTTTGTTTTTCCTGCTTGCCTGAAACACTTTGTCACTGCTTTGGTATTTTGTCTCTGCTGTCAAAGACTTCCCCCCCGCACCACTGACACATAAGGAAATGCTATTTCACCCGTGCAAGGTGAACATGAATGTGCACTTGATCAAATGAACGAGGATGCTTGCAAGTGGGACTTTTGTTCTCCTGTACTGCTGCTTCTTACACCTCGTGTTCATGCTTTCCTTGTGCACTGTTTAATGCTATGCAGTAATAACAAGTATTTTAGCCTTTTGCCTTTGAGTCTAATATGGTTTCTTGGGTTCTGATATAACACACCAGCAAATCTCAGGCTGGAGTTCAACCTTTGTTCAAGTAATTCAGTTCATATGACAGAACAGAATACTGGAAAGGAAGACTCACCTGTACGCAGTAGTTTTCCATGTCAAATGAAATAAATCAACAAAAATCAGCTTGCTTTGGCAATCTCATTCATCAGTAATCCATATTACACTTAATTTGCAGAATCTGACTAAAGTGATGGTCACAAATCAAGAGCTTTGCTTTAGTGGGATTATTATTATTTTGTAATAGACAAGGTATTAGAATGTTTAGGGTATTTTCTTGGAAGCAGTAATAACACTACTTTATTATGAGCTAGGGAATTTTACTATTGATGTAAACAGACCCCATCTAGATGGGTGTTTTGAACTTGACCTTCTTTCAGATTGGGGCATATCAAGCCCAGATAGTATTCCTAAGTGTACTTAGTATTCCTAAATATTCATATCTTCATGTTAGTGTTTTGAAGCTTTTGGATTTTGCTGTGCTCAAAGTCGTTATAAAATATTAGGCTAAGGGGGAGAAATGGGGGTTTTATTTATTTGTATAAACTAATGACTAATTTTGGGGTCTGGAGACACAAAGGACATGAAAAGTCTTGCATAAAAGCACACAGTTTCTTTTTTCCACCATTCCATCATAACACCTGTGCCCATGGTTTCAGCACCTGGACTAGTATTTGCTAGCTGTAGAAATATACCTACAGGAACTAGGTGTAGTGAAATTTTATAGCCTGGTGGACTAAACATGATCTGAACCTCTTCCATAGCCTGAGTACAGAATAAATATTCTTTGGACTTCAGCATTCAGTCTTCATGATATATCTTCCTTCAGGAGCAAGGGAGCTTGCATCAATGACTCTAATATAGTTGTTTCTGACACCCTATCCCTACAGAAAACATACGAGCACCGAGGAAAAATCACATTTCCGTGTTATGAATGATTAAAACCTTTTTCATCTCATTCTGTATTTGCCCTTAAGTTTCTTAAGCTGGTGCTTTTTCATATTGTTTGTAACAGCATTTATAGCATCTAAAAATCCCAGGGTTTTTTAGATGTTTTTTAATATTTTTGCTAATAAAAATGGCTAACAGATTGTCTTCATGTCACAGAGGTGTTGTGAAAATGAATTAACAGCTATGAAGTGGTAATAAAAATGGAACAGAGTAGAACAGGGCCTTATGATCATTAGGTACACATATCCATACAGTGAATGAAACAGAGAGCCAGGTTATTGAGAAAAAATTTATCAAGAAAAATATAACAGAAGAGAGCACGTAACATAGAGATTGGAATTGTACCTGAACTCAGAACAAAATTTAAATTATTTCCTTAAAAAAGTAATTATATTAATATATTTTTAACCTTCCTTTCTCTAGGGAATGCACTTTCACAGAAAGAGCAAAAAAAGGGGTTTGTGTAATACTGATAATAAAATATAAAGTTATGGTCGTGCTGTCCATGCAGGACAAGTCAACTCTTATTGCTCTTCTTTCCATCTTTTCTGTTCTCCAAATCACTAAAATTGTATAATTTTAAACAAGGAACTGAGGTGTATTGGACAATGAACTGGGAATGAAAAAAAACAATTTTGCTTTAGCCAAATGAGCATCTGAATCTCTTAATCCTTGAGGATCAGAGATATTCAAACTAGCAAAGAACTTCTAAGATTTTATTAATCAGTTCAGTTTCTGCCTAAAACTGTGACTCAGTAGAGGAGGTGGGTTTGTATTATGATGTTAGTATTTTTAAATTAATACTTTACCTGAAAACTTTCATATACTTAATCAATACATATAAAAAGCCTAATGTCTTTTAACATAATCCCTCTTTGGCTAAACAAATGTGTTTCATTTGTACAAGTAAACAAATAGTTTGAGCCCTGCTCTTTT
>VXAC01004729.1:1890345-1911885 GCA_013399225.1 Rhipidura dahli | reverse complement strand
ATATTTGGTTTTAAATTAAAATTCTAAAAATTACCTTTTCAATCCCTGGACTGCACTTCTTCCCATGGCTTTTTTTACCCTGCAGTGCTATTTCCATTCTTGATGCCGTACTCCAGGCTGAGACTGTCAGTTGTGCTTTACTCTCACTGACAGAGAGAGAAATCCCATGGTTGCCACTGTCAAGAACATTTCTCTGCCTTCATTCCACAGGGACATCAACAAGATGTCTGTTCCCTCTCTGTGCATTCCTCTGTCACAGGGGTGATCACCTAAGCTTGGGCTGCCTTTATTTCTTCCTTCCATTGACAGCCACTGCTTGACATGTTATCCTCATGCATGCAGAATCCTGCTCTTCTCATGTGCAAAGGTCTAACTGAACAATGAAAACCTTCAGTCAGTCCTTCCACCTCCCAGGCACTGGGAAAAAAATAAATAACTGAGCAATAACCACTGTCTCAAAACCGATTTCTGAATGGTTTCTAGTCCCTGAGAAGGAAATGTAAAGTTTAGAAAGGTAATCTAGAAGAAACAGCAACACATAATTCAACTCCTTTTATTTGTACATGGTGAATATTTACTATATCCAGGATACAGATAATGCTGTTTGAGTTTACATACAGATCCTATAAAGCATTGTACAAAACTGCTGCAAAATTGAAAAATAATCTGGCAAGGTCAAATTCATCAGATGCAAAATGGTTCTACACCTCCAGTTTGCATTGAAGGTATTATTTTATTTTCAGTAAGAAACAGGACCCGTTACTAAATATACCTTTCAAATTCTAGTATCAGCTAATTCTCCCTCATCTTCCATGCCTGTACTTTTGCCCTTTCCTTCCTCTTCTGACTAGCAGTGTCCAAGCAGTTCATCCTTTCTGCCTAGCTGATCTCTCCTGTCTCCCTTTATTTCCCTGGATATTTAATATTTCTGGATATGGTCAGATCTAGTTTTTGAGAGATCCCAGAAAAAAAATAATTAAACTTGGTTCAAAGTCAAGGACTTCACACTGACAACACTTTGCCATCAGCCTCCTCCTGTTCTTTTATTACCATGAAGGGGCTTTTAGCTGAAGTACCTCAGGTGACTTCAGCCGTGCAGGAAACATGAAAAGAGATAGGCTGTTTCTTGCCTAGATGAGTACCAAACCACTTAAAAAGTCATTTAAAAGGTCAAAACAAACTACTCTCTGCATGAAATGCTGCTAAAGAAGTGGGCTGGGATGTTCTACTCCACCTACAAATTGTAAGCGGTTTGAAGGCGTGCCCCATGTAGAAAGCATTGCAGTCATCTCCATTTGAGGTAACAAAGGTGTAGGGAAAATGACGATTGTCTTCTTGCCAAATATTCAAGTAAGCCCACTTGACTGTGGGCTTCCACTGCTGCAGAACCCAGTATGACCAGGCAATGAAGTGCTGCCCCCTGAGTACCTCACAACAGTAATTGAAAAAGCACCAGGCACTGTATCAGCACTCAAATCAACAAAGCTGTAAAAGCAAATCAGTTCTCTTTCTTTTTGTCTGCTTGCATCATGAGCATATAAGTAAAATCTAATCCTATAATTGTTCTCATGTTAGTATCTTTCCATTAATCATGAATTAATTTATTTTTGGACTTTTATTTCACCTGAATCTGGTTAATTTTCTCTTTGGTGCTTTTCAAGTGCTTCCCATGAAGCCTAGCTTATTCTTTCTTTTCATGTTCTACTTCATCTTGCAGTTTTTTGCTTACTACCTTATTTCTCTTTGTTCCCCTAAATAATTTCCTTTCTCTTACTTACTCCTTTTTTTTCATTTTTTGTAATTTAATTTATTCTATGTCCCATTCCCAGTCTATGCATTTCTTCCCCTTTACTATCCATTCAGTCCACCAGGACTATTCCCTTCTAATAGCTCAGCCTATAGTATTCATTTCCTTTTCCCATTTTAGTTCATTACTAATGGATAAGGCATTCCTTTGCAATTTCAAAACCTACCCATTTTAGTTTACTCTCAAGTAGTTGAGGCTGAGCAAGAAAAAAAGTTAATTGCATTCCACTGGAATCAGTACACAAATAACTGCGCAAAACTTGGAACTGGAAAAGCATCACAATGGAAGGAAATTAAATGAGGTGAGAGATGGACTAAAAAGTAGCAGTGGCTAAAACTGAGCACATAAGCCCAAAACACATGAGCACAAATACCTGGAAAAGTGACTGAACTAGAAATAAACCAGGGAATCAAGTCAAACGATCTAGAAAGGGAAAGAAGTAAATACAGCCCAAATTCAAACTGAGAGAAGAAAAAGATATCCACAGGAAAGGGACTAAACCTGGTGAGACAAGGGACAAAAAAAATTACAAGGTTTTAATATCTTCAATTCCCACTGTGAGCAATGTTTCTGTTTACTACCTTGTGAGTGATAACTCTGCAGCTCAGTAGAGGAAAAGTGTTTTATTGCAAATATAGTCAGTGGGCAATTAGAAGTATGGCACTGCTAATGGCAACAAGCATCAGCCTACCTGAGGAGCAGTTGTATTGCTGCTAGAACAGGCATATGAGAATGCCTAATATTTCAGCTTGGTGAGGAAAAGACTCTTGAAAAGCTGATTATTCTTTGATCTTATTCTTATCAGCTATATTGTAAAATCTGGCTTTTCTTCAAACTGCAGATAATTTGCCTGTCATAAACTGGCAGAGTAGTTTTGATTACATTGTTGCAATAAAAATGTACCCAAATTGGTTTCAATGGAATTCTGACACCTGTTTGTTAAATATTGTTAAATATCTGCATCGAGCCAAAAGCCTCTGAAATATGTCAATTGAAGCTGACTCACAAATCTGAAAAAAAGTAAAACTAGCTATTACAGTTGTAATATTGTCTCCAGTAATGATGTGGGCTACATTGGAGTCCAGTTCTGGGCTTCCCAGTACAAGAAAGACAAGAGTGTACTGTAGAAAGCCCAGCAAAAGACCTTGGAGATGATGAAAGGACTGGAGAATCTCACGTATGAGGAGAGGCTGGGAGCTGGAGGACAGGAGGTTTAGGGGAATGCTATCAATGGATGTAATACCAGAAGGAAAGAGTGCAAAGAGGGCAGAGCCAGGCTCTTTTCAGTGGTTCCCAGTGACAGCACTGGCCAGCCACTGGCATAGGTTGTTCAGAGCAGCTGTAGAGTTTCAACCCTTGGAGAGATTCAAAAGCTTTCGGGAACAGTTCTGGGCAGCCAGCTCTTGGTGGTACTGCTTGAGCAGAAGGGTTGGATCAGGTGAGCTCCAGAGGTCCCTACCAACCTCAAAAATTCTGTGATCAGCCCTCTTGGCTTCTGAAAGAAACTTGTTTAAGACCTGGGCACTGTACTGCTGTGGAAACCACTTCTAGGCAAGACCTCATCCTGGATCTGAAGTCTGATGGAAGGGCCCTAAGAGGAAAAACTTTTTTTTTCTTTTCTGTTAGGTTTTTTCTCATTCTGAATTTGCTGAGGACCTGCTACATGCCTTTATTTTTATTTACTGTAGCTGGGATTTGTGATGGATAAAATACATTCAGGTAAACAAAATTCTGTCTCCTTGTTCTACTACACTAATGAGCATTTTGGCTGTATCTAGAATATTTTATTACTTTAAAAGAGATACAACTTCTTTACTGCATATTCCTCATAAAGTTATGCATTTAACCCAAGACATTTAAAAGAAAAAAATGGCACTTCCCCCCCACCTTGTTTTACATTGATATTAAACATCAGTAAATAGTATTTTTATAAATAACTGAAGATTTCTATAGGGATAGGTATTGATATCTTTATGTCTGTGTAGACACCCTTAGCTGTCATCTTACTGCTTCTCAACTAATCATAAAGCAAGAAAGACTGGAAAAGGAGAGGGGAAAAAAACCCAAACCTGAAAGTAGCACTAATAATGACTATAATGCCTTATATCTGGGAAAAAAGTGGTAATGAAGCACTTCTGTTAGGTGTGACACTTAGGTTCACCATAACTCTGTTACACAAAGTACTGTTTAGGCATCATGTTTTCTACAGAGAGACAGAGTTAAATACTTTCCTAAAGGGAGCAGAAGCCTGGCCCAGGTTTGCCAGGATTTTCAAATAGAATTGTTTCAAAGTGTGGGCAAACTTTGGAAAGATTCAAGCTAAAACTTGGGCTTCAGTGTATATAAAGAAAAAATTCATATACGTGTTGTGGTCTTGGATCAAAATTTTATTTTAAATTGGCTGAGAGGAAAAAAGATTCATTGTATGTTTTGGTGTTTGGGGTTTTTTTTCTGTTTGCGGGGTTTTTTCCTTAGACAAAATCTTAATCTAAATTTTATTCATCCATTTCTACAGTAGCTTGGAAAAAAGGAGAGGTTGAATAATCTCAAGGCTTGTCAAAATCCTCCCCCTCACTCCCACTAATGTAAAAAAAAAAAAAAAAGCTAGTTAAATTTGAACATATTGTTAAAATTATAAATAATCCATAAAATAGTCACTTTTACCCATGTCTCTCCCAGAGACATCTCCAAAATGCACTGACAAACTTTCAAGGCGAAGTGGTACATTCCTGGGCAGAGAACCTGCTCACACGATGTTGAGAAGCAAGGACATCACACAAGGCTTGCTGTGATTTCTAACTAGCAGTGGGATTTCATAAGCTGCTCTTACAGCAGAACACTCTTCAGCATGGTGAAGAAGATCCTAAGATGTAGAACAGTGGGAGGACAGCTGCTGCAATGTGATAATTTTGGGGGCATGGGCTTGGGTCTATTTTAGGAATAGAACTGCCTGAATTTGAACTTGTTTGGCTACAGTCTACAATGTTTAATCATTTTGGCTCAGCTGCAGTTTTGGGAAGAGTTTGGTTACATGCTCCAAAACAACTACAGCATAGAACCATAGAGGAAGCCAGAAAACTCCCATGGAATGAACGTCATTTAAGTGAGTCTCTAGGAATGTTGTGTAGAATGGCATAGAAAATATAATCCTGCAAAGAATAATTTATGAAAAATAAAACAAAAAACCCTCCACTGGACCTCCAAAAAGTGCTTTTGGAGTCCTAAACTTTATCTAATGGTACTGTGGGTGCATGGGGAGGTGCCCCTTGTGCCCACAACCAACCAGCTCTCTTTGGCCTGTATGTCAGAGAAATCCCATCATCCTCAGCAGAGCTGCTTGGAAACAGCTGGTCTTGAAATTGTGGATTAGTTTTTTGGTTTTTTTTTTTAAATTTTCTTCCCTCACTTTTGCACAGGTGAAATACTATATTTTTTAGAGTGAGATTATAGCTTCAAGATTCAGTTATTTTCAGCTGTGCTGTTGAAATAACCGTGAAATAAGCTTAAGGGAGGTGAAAATATACTTTGATATGTAGGCACTGAAGAATATAACTTCACATTTAAAATATTTTTTTTTTATCACTGTGTGTTCCTAAATCAGTATCATTTGTAACACACAAAAGGACTATGGTGCACCTGTTTTGAAATCTGGAATTCTTGTTTCAAGATTTAATGGTCAATAGAGTCTTTTTAAAATCGAATAGACTTTTAATCATTTTGGACACCTTCATAGCTCCTGTGATGCTCATTTACTGGGGCTTCAACCCTCACAAGATCCTTTAAGGTATTCTGCTAAGGTCTCAGAAGTGCAAATCTGAGTTTTGTTCAGGTGAGGAAGGCAGCCTCCACACTTGAATTTACAGTCACGGTCCCATAATCGCCCCACCAGATCTTAGGATACCTAATACAGGGTTGGTAGTTGCCCTATTGCTCTCATATGGGCACCGAGGAGTTTATCTGTGATCAACCATCTTTCAGAAAATTTTGTGCTTTTTATTTAAGGGTGAAAAAAGACACCACAGAATTGTGTATCACAAAACAATCTCTCTGCAGTTATTGCACATCAGCAGCACAGAGTACAGGCAAAAAGAAATCATCTGTCTCTCTAGTCAGTGTTGCCAGCATTCCCCACTTAGCCTCAGATATGGCCTGGTCTGTTTTTAGTCCTTGCTTGAATTCTGTGTGATGTTTTTTAAAATGCAACAAACAGTTTCCCCAGTCTGCAGGAAAAACTGCTTTGTCTCCTCCACCTTTCCACAGCTTTATATTGCATTTGTAGCAGTGATACATTTTGGCAAAATCATACATATAACATAAGATTCAGAACAATAATCTTCAGTCTTCATACTTGTAAAGCCTCACACGTCAAAACCATCAAAAATGGCTTTTAAAGATTAAATTTGTGTCAAAAGTTGGGATTTTCATCACTGAAAGGATTAATGGGTTTAACAATTTACACCAGTTCAGAAAAATTACACCACCTCTTTGTGCAAGGTGGGCTAAAAATACTGGAGAAAATATTGTCCCCATTTGATTTTGTGAGGTAGCAGGAATGGTAGGTAACAATCAGCATGTTCAGGTTTAGGTTCCATTAATCCCCATGCAAAATGTTCTACATTATTCAGTATCCTCCTGTCTTTCCTAAGCCCCTTAGAGCTCTTCCAGAGGTGCTGACCTACAAGTCAGTAAGCTGAATTTAGACCCTAAGCACATACGTAATTCATTCACAGAAAGTATTTTGGTCAAGGTTGTGAGCTAGTCATCATCTGGGTTACAATGTGGCCCCAAAATATCACTTGCTATGACAGATGGTAGAGGGGTAGCTTCCATATATAGCACTGTTTAAAACTGTGACAGAAATCTTCTCTCGTGAAACTGAGAAGTTTAACTTCACCTTTCAGAAAAAAAAAAATGACATTTATATCTTGCCTGCTCTAACAGCTAATAATAGTTACTTGTCTGCTACTAGCTGACAAACCTGATTTGCAACACAGCTCTTTTCACATGAGTTTCCCTAAATCAGCTGCTTACCCGAAAGAGAAATTATTTTATTACTGTGGGGCAGCAGAGGGGAAATGACATGATAACTCTCCACTGAATGAGGCCAAAATTCAAGGAAGAGCCACAGTATTTTTTAATGCCAAGGTCAAATACAAAACATTTTAATCTTACCTGTAACCAGGTAGCATTTTTTGTGGTTTTGGTCCACATTATGCACACCACAGTCACTCTTTAATCAGATCATTCCTTTTGAGTTACTTGGTTTATCTAAATATTAATCTTCTTTTCACATATGGTTTTACAGCATTGATATTTATATTATCTTCCTTTCAATCTCTATAAGGACACTAAAGACTGGGAGTGGAATTCATTACTGTCTTAGTACTATCTTAGGATCTGCTCATGTGGGTTCTCAACTGAATTTACCTATGTCAACAAGTAAGTAAGGATTCTAATAGGTTATTTTAATTTATAACATGCTGCATGGGAATAAAGAAGATTTTATTTTTTTTTTGTAATGAGATTAACAAAGATAATTTGTTGCAGCACAGGACTAAAGAAAAGAATGAAGTAAAATGAAACTTCATACCTCTTAAGCATACCTGATTACTGCTTAAAAAATAAATTAAAAAGTAAACAACTGTTAATGTCTGCCCAATTGATAGCACAGAAATACATAAAATTTGAAGTAAAAGGAAGGTTGCCATGTTTGACTGTAATAACCTCACCGATGTTGTGTTAATGACAGACTTTTTTACATGCATTATAAAAATAAACTTTCTATGACAGCTGTTTTTCTACCAAGTGTCAGTAGTATGTACGAGAAACTGCCTCTCATCTTTACCCTGCAGTCCTGCAGTGCAGCTGCAGAAAAAACCAGAATTAACCTACGTAGCTCCCCTGCCATTTTTACACCACTTCTGTTCCCTCAGTGGGTTCAAGCTAACTTGCATAATTGTTATTATTCTTTCACAATAACTGCATAATATGTACTACACCTGGCTTATAGGAATAAGTGGCTTAGGCATGAGGCATGGCAACAGAAGTATAAAGTAATTTTTCATTAGCTGCTATGTGACAGAGTAATTGTCTCAAAACTGATTTGCTGCCTGAATCCCAACCCTCCAATTTGTGTGCTTTAATTAGAGTTCAACTTACTATTTCTATTTCTCCACAGCAACTGCTTCAGACTCATTCCCTGATTGGTGAAGAAAGGAAAAAAACCCTAACCACCAGATAAATCCATCACAATTTCCAGACCCCTTAATGTTCAAGGAAGTGAATTTAAAGATGATACCTTTATTTCAGCATCCTAGTGAGTGAATCCTAAGAAAAAGCTGTGTTCCCAACTCTCTTCCTTCTGCTGGATACTTGGAAATACTAATTGCTTGCCTGATTTCTGTCTTTCCTCCTTCCTCCCCCTTTGCTAAAATATGCTCTTCACAGCAATGTCAGGGTTCTGCTGTTCATTGTATCCCCCCTAAATATCATAGGAACGATGTGACAATGCAGATATTTAGTTTTACAGCATTACTGAGACCTGTAAAATTAAACAGCTGTTTTGGTTTTTGTTTCTGAAAAAGTTGCATCTTGTCAGTATTTTCGCTCCAAACTGAATCAAACCAAATGCCACAAAGTGTCCACATTTTTCAGCATTTAGCATCACCCATGCAGCTGAAAAGCATCTTCATTTGGTAGTCTGGAGCCTCAGATGAGTGGGTGTGCAAAGCACAATTTCAGGTTTTGTCCTCAAAGGCTGAGATGTTTGTATCATGCCAGCATTTGGCAAACTCTTTAGGATGTTTGCCCCAAAAATTGCTTTTGCTGTTACTTCTTATTACACCTCTTCTTTGTTTGAACAGGTTTTGGTGACAGTTTCCTGGTAAACAGCAATAAGCTTGCAGCTTCTCTTATATCCCCTTGCATCTGTATCCCATTTCCTTAGAACTAGAAAGAGGGAACCCACTTATTTACAATATTCTGCAAAATGCAACCTGAGATTCAGTCCTGAAAAATTATTAAAATATTTCAATATTAAGACATGTTAACAAATATATAAAATCACATATATATATATAAATAAATCTATAAAACAAAGTGAATAGGTATATTATGTGAATGCTAGCCTCAAGCATTAAGTAGATGTAATTAAATGCTAAATTAATAGAAAGAAGATATAAAAATAAGGATAAGGGCTTTGTAATATTCCACCTGTACCATGTTTGAAATAAATTCTGAAAATATCACCCATTTTTTGCAAGATGGCCTCTAATGCAAGACCTGAACTAAAGTTCTATGTGTGTAATAGGTAAAACCTTCTTCTATCTAAAATAAGTAAGACTGACATATAATTCCCTCAGACTTCTAATGCATACTGAAATACCAGAGTCTCCTTTGCGTAACCACAGTCACACCTAGACATTTCTGAAAATGTTATTGAAATTGTTCAGTTATCATTCTTTGTGAAACATGACTTTCCTCTATAGGTCACCACGACTTCTTTAAGGTGTTCTGGTTTTCAGTATGACTTCACTGGCCATTGCTGGAGGATTACATACAAATAATACAATGGAGAAGTGGTTTTTCTTTTATAAATTTGTACTGAATAATAACAAAGAAAAAAATTCCCAGGCAATTTTAGTTTTCTTTGTTTTATTTTCTGTAATGCTGTTATATAATTAATCTTTTCCACGATTCCTCACCTCACACCCTCTCCTCAATCTACCTCCCTTCCACCCTTTCTACAATTCTCATTTCTTTGCTACCCAGTGAAACAGAATGTGCTTATGCTTCCCCATGGCAGATGTCTTTTTTTTCATTTTTTTCTATGACAGCGGTAATCTATGAAGTATGATATGAACAAGTCTATGAAATTATATGAACTTCATTATTCCACTGTGTTAACTCCAAAAGTCTTATGCAGACTATGTAACATGACTAAAATAGTTGGAGTTTTATAATACACAAATGTGTCTGTATGTTATTAATGCATTAATGTCATAGTCATTTATATATGTCTGAAAAAATTTCCAGGAAATTTTCAAAGTTGCTGAGCAATGCAAAAATCACTGAAGAACAGCTTGTTAAATAGATAAAAATTCAGAGTCTATAAGGAGTTGTAACATCCCTTTACACAATTTTGTGACTTCATTAACTCCTCTTTTACTTTTATTTTTTAAATACTTGTAACTTCTCTAACGATTAGTAAGTAATGATGCATTTTCAGAATATCAAGAATATTACTGTTGTAGGTGCAAGATCATTATTTCTAAATCTGTTTTGGTTTACTAAAACATTAATGATGATAATGAACTTCTGTTTGGAATATCACATTTTTATACTGTGTCTGAAACACACGGCAAAATGTAATTGGTAGAGGGGCTGTAATTAGAATTTACTTCAAAAGAAATTAGTATCTTTTTGCATCTAGAAACAGTCTGAATAGTAGTAAAACAGGAAAGTGGACAGATTGGTGCTCTTACATGTCACATTAAAAAAAAAAAAAATCCTAAGAAATCTTGTAGCTGAGAAACAAGTAAATGACCTGCACTGCCTGCAGGTGGAAGGGGAAGGTCCAACCCCAGGTGCCACTGCTGTGGCAGGTGGGTGCTATTCTAGAAATGTCATCTTCTTGTGGAATCCCATTCTGCTAGACCAGAGATTTGTGCTCCTGAGGAGTCCTCAAGCCTGCATGTTATACAACGTTAGCATGAGAATTTAACTTGATCTGTTTGTGAGTTGTATATAGCTAGGATTTCAGGCTGCACTTCAAGTTATAATAGTTAATACAGTGTCTAGAAAGGCTAGCTTTATAGCTAAGAACTCTAAAGTAAAGAGAACACTACGGAAACACTGATATTGGTAAACTAGATAATCAAATTGAAAATATTTGATTTCTTTTGTTGGCTTTTTTCTTGCAATTCTCTCTATAAATACATTAGAGCCCTATCAAGCTTGAAAAGTTACGTCACTGTATGAATTTACCTGTAATACTTTGGTTGAACATAGGTTATTGTCAGTAAATATTAAAGATTTGACTTATTTTGAACAGAT
The DNA here is from genome assembly GCA_013399225.1 of Rhipidura dahli. Lineage (NCBI taxonomy): Eukaryota > Metazoa > Chordata > Aves > Passeriformes > Rhipiduridae > Rhipidura > Rhipidura dahli. Next base: position 1,901,024 of record VXAC01004729.1, on the reverse strand, counting down.
ACAGTGAATATATTTATTGGATGAATACAATCACTGAACAGGTTTTTAGGGCCAATAGATCTTCATCAATGACCTGCCCTGAATATTTTTGCAAGATTTCTGTTGTTACAAATTTGGTCCTCACCTTGAAAATGAACACAAAGCAAATCAGTCTATTAAGTTTAAATTACATCCTTGACAAGTATTGATTTTCTATCTGAATTAGACACCTGCTTCTGTAGGATAATAATGTTGAATTCAAATACATTGATAGTAGGAGTAGATTATGATTAATTTTTCAAATGTGACAAATGAAACAAGTCATTTTTGAGGCAAAAGAGCAACCCTGTTTTATCTGAAGATGTGATATTTCCTTCAAATTTTAAAATTTGTTTTGTAGTAGAATATCCAGGATGGATGATAGAATACAGAAATTTATGCCTGAGTGCTTTTGTAAGAAATTTGCCTCCTAAACTTTTTTCTTGTGTTTATATTGCTATTTTCAAGATGAAGAAAAGCAATACAGATGAGAGACATGACTATTTAAAGGTCAAAAAGACAAGAATAAAGTTTCCCTTGCATTCTTTTAACTATTATAGCCTTCCTTTCAAATGTCAATATCCCCCCTCCCTCTCTTTCTCAGTTTTTTGAATTTTCAGCATCATTAGGTTTCTCAGCAGTGCCAGAGACACAAAGAAATGATGAGAATTTGGGATCTCATTCGTGTACACAACATTTTGGAAGTGCACAGAATTTTCTAGGACATACACAGAATCCCCAGAGCTGCCAGGCAAAGCAGACACAAGCATGGTTTGTCACCTGCTGAGAATAAGCCTATCTTCTTTCCTGTCTCTCATTTTCTCATAGCACTGTTTGAAAATGGCTACCAGAGTCATGCAGTTTTCTTTATATTGGATAGCTTGGGATGTTATCTGTATTTCAGATGGACAGTCTGGCATACTGGTAGTAGAAATCATTACTGGCCTTATCTAATAAAATAATGACTGAAGTCCTGTTCAGTCTACCTTCCATTATGTAAAAAGGTGCCACTCTTTCTCAGTAGATTTCAGAGCTTTCCAGCTCCCCCAAAGCTTGCATGAATACAAATAAGACATGTACTCTATCCCTAAAGAGGACAGGTCTAGGGGTTTTATTTTCTTTTTAATATTTGAACTAATGAAGAGAACATTGCTATATCAAAATTTCACATTCTGTGTCCCAGACCAGTATTACACTGACATCTACTTAGAATTGGCTACATGTAGAAGCTAAGAAATAAAGCTGTGAGGAAACAAGTGTTCAATTAGTTTTGCTTCTGCTATGTTCAAAATTAATTTCAAAAGAACACAAGACACTCACTGCAATGCTGTGTGCAATATGCCAAGGCTAATAAACCTCCCAAACAAGAGTTACATTTGCTATTCATTCCATGAAAGAGAGGAGCATATGCTCACGGTTTCTTTACAAAGAGGGTTTTTTTTTAATATCCTTTGTTATATTTGTTGTTCTATTTACCAGCTACCTTGTGCATGCAAGGCTCTCACTGATTTGTTCTCTGTGCTCCATTTTGCCTGTGCTCCATACATCTCCTAAAAGGTAGAATGTTACTTTCTTTTTTTTTTTTTTTTTGGTTAGTTCAAGTCTAATTGAGTGGTCCCTGGGGTGTTTCTGAATTCAATCCTTGATTCTTCTGCTCCAAAGTTTATCTATATTTTAGAAAGGAAAGTGTTCACACACCATGCTTATTAATTCCCCTTGCCATCTCCACCTCTCAAACACACAGGCTGCTTGGGAACTCAGACCCAAGACCACTTGAAATATTTGCCTAAGATCAACTTGTTTGATTAGACTTCTACTTGATTACTTTCACATATTTGACTAAAGCTTCATGAAGTATTTGATGGCCTATATATAGAATTTTAGGATAGGCTGCATTCATGTGCAAAGATCCCCTGTGACATGGAAAGAAAGGGTTCAGTGAAATGAACAAAGCTAATTTTGCACAATTTCCAGGCAATCCATATTCCTTCTTCCCACACTCTAAACAAATATATTTGGTTCCCATCCCCTAAATGGAAGTGGTCCTGACAGAACTCTGGACAGGTACAGGCCACACTGTGGGGTTTAAAATTCATTACTTACATAAGTTGAGATCTTTTCCAGACATACATTCATGGAAGCAAATAAGTATTTATTGCTGTACTGATCACCACTGAAAATTAATAATATTTATCAAAACTGTAGGCAGCAAGGTTTTTTTTTGTATTTCAGGCTGACATTGAAGGTACTATAACAGAGAATATAAATGTTCTATTCCCGAGCTTCAGCTGTCACCTAAGAACTTTGAACTCTTGAAAACAGGTAAAGGAAGTATAGCAGAGGTGTATGTCTCTGTTTTCTTTTCTATGTTGCCAATGGATTACTGTTGGGTGTCAGTATCCTTCTATTTCACGCAGAAATCTGTACTAGGAAAACTAACACAATGTTGCTGAATTGTTTTAGGCTTTACTGAAAATCAACATATAACATTTCACAGAATATAGTATTCTGAAAACTCCCAGTGTAACACGTAAGGCATCTTCTATGTTTTAAAATAATGATGGAAAATTGACTTACTTTCCAAGTTTTTTTCTGCAAATAAATATGAAAATTGCCTTAATGAGAACTGATTGGTGTCAAAAAATTGTGGAAGAATCTGCAAATATTTTGGCTAATTTTGGTGTTTTGAGCAGTTTTTGTCATTGACAAGCTGTCACGGTTTGACACTGGCCCAACACCAGGCACCCAGAGAGCCACTCTCTCGCCCTCCCCTGCCACAGCTGGGCAGAGGAGGGAAAAGGGGGAAAAAATTAATGAACACTTCATGAGTGAGATAAGGACCGGGAGATACGAGGTTCAACTTAAGTTGTGAATTTATTACTAACGGAATCAGAGAAGGATAACGAGAGGTAAAATGAGCCTTTAGAACACCTTCCACCCCCAGCCCCTCCCTCCTTCCCACTGGCAGTGCAGGGACACAGGGCATGGGGGTTCTGTCAGATCATCACTGAGATTTCCTTCCTCTGCTCTGGGAGAAGAGTCCTTCCCCTGTGAGGCCATGGGATCCCTCCCATGGGAGACAGTTCTGCATGAACTTCAATGGTGTGGGTCCCCTCTCAGGGGCATCAGCCACCCCGCCCCTGCTGCAGTGTGAGCCCCTCCCATGGGCACACAGCCCTCCCAAAACTGCTGTGCCAGGGCTCTCTCTCTCCACAGGGTGCAGCCATCCAAGGCCAGGCTGCTCCAGCCTGGAATCAAGGGCCCTCTCTCTCCCCTGGATCTTCTACTGGATCAGCCTCCTCCAGGCATCCACCCACTCTGGCACGGGCACCTCCCCCAGGGGCTGCAATGAGTGAATTATGTAATTCATAAAAAAAGCTAATAAACCTTTTATACTACCCCAATGTGTATTCTGCTTAAGCAACATACTGAACAGAAGTGTATTTTAGAAATGGTTTGGGATTACACTATAACTACTTTTTATATCCCTCTGGCTGTGTTCATTTCTCTAAGAAACACTTATGGAATAGTAGGAGAAAAATAATACATTAGAAAGAAAAAAATATCTGAAAATTACCAACATTATTTTTCTATTGCAGTCCCCTCTCAAAAAAAAAAAAAAAAAGGCAAAGTTTTTTAGGTGGTATTTATGGATAGTTAAACTATAAGAAATAATGTTATTTCCTATAAAAAATAGGCCTTGATATTTATTGAATTTCATGTGGAGGACTACTACACTACTCTACTGGGCCACTGCTTCTAGAGCAAATATACTCAGCTTGCAAAAAAGCCTACAGTAACTCTGGAAAGACTTTGAAGAAACAAATATTTCCTTGCAATACTTTTTGTCAGTTTGTTTGGATATTTTTTTTTTTCTCACTCCTTTTCTCCCTATGAAACAATATTCTGGAGATGATTTGGTGTTTCGAATGACAGTGGAAATTTAGGATAATGTGTGTAATGCATGAATCTGGTCAACTTTACTGTAGTAAATGTGATTAAGTTTGCTGTAAGCAATTATCACAGTGTTTCTTTTTGGAATATTTTTAATTGACAACTTCATCATAGATTTCATTTCAGAAGCGAGGTATCTGAGAATGGGAGAAGTCTGACAAGAGATCACAATGTGACATATACAAGGAAGGATATGAAAACAATAACAAAATTCCATTCTACAGGGTGGGATTTTTTTATTTTTCTAATAAGTCTGGATGCACTGAATTTGCAAAGGGAAAAAAAGGAAGGAAAAAACCCTGTGGATAGAGAGGATAAGAAGTTAGGATTTTATCAATGTTTTAAAATATAAGTTTGCAGATGTAGGCCTGAAAAAGCCAATAAATCATTGTCTATCTAGGTTTCACAGTAGTGTCATTGGTTAATACAGTACTAGTAAGTGCAGCAAGGAAAAAATTTGAAGCAGAGACTTCAAGATGTTTCTGTGAGCTCAACAACAGCAGTCAGTGTACTCAAAGGGAATAGAATTTTAAATACAAAGTAAACACTAATATACTTGCTTAGCAAGAAAGAGAGTGACAAAGCACAGCCTCCAAGTTATCCATGTCTATAAAAAAAGGCCAAAGACTAAAGAGAAATGGTGTTTTCTCACATATTCTCTCAAGCATACTCAAAATCTGTTCCATGTTTGAAGCAGAACATGGAGAAATATCTTCTTCTTTAGAAGAAGATAAACAAATTCAGAGTCTTCACATCACAATAGCACAGTGCAGTCTGAAAGGATGATGTTCATCTTCCTCTGGAGGGAGATAGGGGACTCTTGATAGTTCTCTCCAGGTAGGAGAAGAAGTTAAAGAAATCACAAACTGTGTTTTGCATACTTCATTCCTTTCAGTAGTTAAAATTGAACTCTAAAAAGCAGCAGAATTTGGATACAAGGCAAAATAGTATCAAAACAATACTACTCTACTGCATTCAATGGAGTAGCTATAAAATGTTTCCAAGTATCTCTTAATAAAAGTCAGGCCCATAGAAAAAGATGAAAAGCTACAAATAAACAGTAAAAGACGTGAAGGGCTAACACTGGACTTCTAAATTTGTAAAGGCAATATTAGACAGACTGCCCTAATCTGTTTCTGTACTTAAATTTTCTTAGTAACTTGGTCTTCTCCTCATTACTTCCTATACAAAGTACTGTATGCAAATCGGTAATTCAAGTAGTGTTTGTGAGTCTCTGCATATCTCAGCACCCTGATCCTATATCAGGCTCATGCCTATCTATGAATCAGTTGCATTCACCCCTATTATATTTTTGTTGTGAAGGAAGAACCTTTAGACATTGGCAGTGCAAGGAAGGCTCAGTGTACTCTGTTCATGTCTCCAACTTTCACAGCAGCAAAACTGCACTCCTGGAACCCACAGTGAGTTACAGATGTGTGTATGAATATACAAACTGAAGGTTCTAGGAGCTGCCCTGGTCAGGTGAACATTCTCTGAGGTTGTCCTTACCAGAAGCAGCCATGATACAAATATTAGGAAATAAATTTGTGAATACTCCAAATACATACGAATCCTTAGGTTCTGTATCAGCAGTCTTGTGAAATCTTAGTTCCACATGCTCCAGTTTTCTTTACTGAAAAACTTAAATGAGCTGGAGGCAAAAGTGAGGGGGAAATACACCTGGTTCTTATTGAGTCCACCAGATGGCATGACTCTTGTCTGCTTCCACCCTCACCTTGTCCATACCCCAGCACAAGTCAGCCAGCTGCCAATCTCTATGCATACCTCAATCTGTTCAGTCCTTTGTGAATCAGTTCAAGTCCACTGCAGCACAATGGAGTGCAACACAGAGTTGTCAGCTGCTGTACTACAGCAGCACTGCTTTGTAACTGGAGTACTATACCAACTCTGCTGCCTTTATGTTTGACAAGCAGCTTAAGATTGCACATGAAAGGTAAATATCTTCCAGAAAATTTTTATTTAAAATAGGTAAAAATATTTATATTACTGTCAATTTTGGTAACTGTTAATATTTTAAGTTCTTCCAATTTATCTCTATAAAAGCTTTAACAAATTTTTAAACAGCTCAGAGATGACTTTAAGTGTTTGGATAACAGTAGTTTTAACAGCAAGGGAAATGCTTGCTTATATTGTTTGGTTTTTTATTAAACCATGGATTACTGCATTTTCCTACAATGAGACAACCCCATAACAATCCTTCTTAAAAAACAAAGAAACAAGTAAATTATTTTATCAGTCTTTATGCTTTTATTCCCTCACTTTACTCTCTCTTAGCTACACACTTCACTCAGACAAGTGCTTGATTCAAGGGCATGATGGTGCACTACTCAACAATACTTAGTCCATTATTTGTTCACTAAGAGCTAACTTGGAAGATGAAATGGGAAGGACTATAGCTTTCAACCTTTAACAGTTTCCCCTAAGCTGTTTCATCTAGTTTTTTGTTATTCTTTTCAATATTTTCAGTGCAAACCTTTTTTGCATGTTAAATTCCTTAGGTTGGGATTTTTCAAGGTGTAAAAGTTCAAACATCTCCCCTGTACGCCCATTCCATTTACTGTCCTGACGACTCTCTGGTGCGACTCTTAAAGATTATCCCCCTAATGTCTCTCTTCCTCACATCAGCCCCAGGGGCTGTGAGTCCCTTCCCCAGTGCCACTGCAGCAGGGCCAGTGCCCAGGGAGGTGTGGGACACCTGAGGCTGGAGCTGCTTGGTGCCTCCTGGCTGCCCTGCTGCCGGCTGGGACAGTGGGACCATCCACCTCAGGGAAACTCTGCCCTGGAGGGTCCCACTACTCCTGGCCCAGGGGAGTCGCTGACCCCACTGTGCCCTGAGAGCTGCTGCTTTTTCTGGTGGGCTCCCCCTTTCTATGTTTTGAACACCATTACACTTCTCTTTTTTGTTTTCTTTACCTTATTTAAATAGATAATACCACAACTCTGAGCAGAGAAGGGAAATTTGTTTTCCCCACAGCAGAAGAGCTCTGTGCTCATCTCTGCATTGCATTGCATCTACTGGGCAGTCAATTAAAAAATAGTCATGATTATATACATGACCCAGGGATTCATCCTGAAAGTTCACAATAGTTCCCTGCAAATTACAGTCTGCTGGGCTTTCCCATAGCCCCTTGAATTTAATGGCTGCTCTGTATCAAGGAGTGAAACAGCCTTTTATTTATCTACATTCAGTCTGCACTAAACTATGGTTCTCCAAACAACCATAAATAGATTGGGATTGTATTCCTTGTTAAATGAGAAAATCTGTACCTATTTCAAGAAATTTTGTTTTAAGTTATTGTGTGGGTAGTCCACTAGGGAAGATGCTGCACAGCATCGAGACGTTTCACATGGAGCTGAGTTAGAAAGTGTTATTCCTGCCCTTAAATCCAAAATACACAGTGTCTTCAAAGCATTAATTAAAGGCAGCTGAAGGAACAGATAAAGACACAAAGGCCCATCGGAAGAGAGTTTTATACTAGCTGAACATGAACAGCCTATTTTCTTTTCTGCTTAAACAGGCTTTTATATCTGAACAGCCAGATCAAAAGCCAGCTGACTGAGTGCCAGTTCAACAGCTTTAGAGGGTTCTGCCATCTGCGGATGAGAGGCTGTCAGCGTATTTAATCTCAGCGCATGGGCTGGGAAGGCAATACATCCCCTAATGGCAGCTACACTGCAATGACTTGTGGCTTCCTCCTCCTACAGCAAAGTGGAATTATGAATCTGAACAACAGGCTATAAAGTATTTTATTATGTGGTCATAAGTGTCACTTTCTATGAGGAACAGAGTGGTAATTTAGTGTGTTAAATTATCACTTAGTGAAATCACATGTAACAATGAGCTCTGAACTAACCTTAATTGAAATGATCTCAAACTATTCAGTCCTTTAGTGCAGATCTGTGTGTATTTGCATACACTTGTGAAATATTGGTCTTTAAACTCCATTCACATCTGGACAGCAAAGAAACCTTGGTCCTATGGTGCCAGAATTCCGGATCTTCCTGACAAATAAGGAAAAAAAAAAAAAGGATATCCGAGTATTAAGATCTACTTAAAGCAGTAAGAAATTTATAAAATCTAAAATTAAGAAACAATATCCCCTCAATGAAAACCCTAGAATTTTAGCTGGAAAAGCAAAAGTTACCTAAAGCAAATCCCAATGGACTCTTACATAAAGCAAAAGTTATCCTAAATGAAAGTATGTTTGGATTCTGAGGACAAGATAAAAAATCAAAGCCAAGACCTTATTACATAAGAGTTATCCTCTTGCCTTTCTATCTGTTAAAAAAAAAATTAAAAACTCATCTTTTGATTTTCATCTGATGAGAAATGCAGCTAATTTTAGTGTTTCTTTTTTCTTTGGGTCTTATTCTTGTTCAAACCATCCCTCTTTCCTTGAAAACATATAGCAAGATTTTCAATTATTCATTGGTTTTTTGCAATAGTTTTAGTCCTTTTGTGATGTCTCTTTGCTAGCTCTTCAGTTCATTGACCAGACATGGAGACATTAGCAGAGACTAAGGCTGAGTAGGAATGTGGATAATTTAAAAAAAAAATATTTCATCATGTTTTCAGTCTTTTTAAAATTCAAAAAAAAGTGAAAAATTCATTGTCTGTCTAATCCTGCTGCATTTGGTCTCTACAAAACTCTTGTTCCCTAGTGGAGGAATTTAGGTTGTGTATGTATGTCCCAAGTGTCTTTGTAATGGGAGATGAAGATTTAGCCAATAAAGCTTTCCTAGCTCCTCTTTAGTTCTCTCTCAGTTCTCTCAGCTAGTGGCTGTAGCAACCCATAGACTAGTTTGTTTTCAGCACTGCAAAGGATCATCTTTCACTATGTTGTGAAAAAGATGCAAACAATTGTGCTAAGTTTAAATTCTGGTGGAGGCAATGTTGCCTTTACATGTTTGAAGGCTGAAATATTTGGCCCAGGTGTGAAATGTAAATGTCTCTTGGTTTCAAGCTTTGGTCCTCCCAAAAGGCCTACCGAGGAGTAGTTGTAGATAAGGAGTAGTGCAGCAATGGGCATAGCATAATCCTGTTCAATAGGTCCTTGAGGGAATATTTGCTTGAGCAGCAACTTTATCCTACTTTTTGAGATACAGTAAAATAAATGTTTCCACTAATGTGTCCAGTTCTGTTTGAGATCTTAGAGTTTGAGCATCTGTGGCACTGCAGACTTCCTATGTAACTGGCAGAAGGACTTGTTTCTCTCTGTCAGAACATTTTCTAAAATTCAATTTAAATCAGCTAGCAGTGAGATCCAAGAGAGGTATCTCACAGTAGTAAATGAGATCATTTTCCTCATGAGCCAATCAGTGTGAACTGACAGCTCAATGGCTGTACACTGACAAAGAAAGGAAGAGATGTCCTTGACCGGTACCTTCTTGTCAGACAGTGGAGTCATCCAGGTTGGTCTTTGTGCTGCTCTCAGTCATCTCAGTGGCACTGGGGACCTTTGTGCTTTCCACAGCAGCAGCATGTGCCAGAGTTCCCACTCTGCTTTAGCACTCTTTGCTAGAGACAGATTTTCTTTCACCGTTCTTCACTGTCTGCTTAGTAGCAATGACCATGTCTCTGAGCACTGAATTAAGTCAATTCTAATGACAGCAATGTCTCTTTCTCAATTTCATTCCATGTACAAGTTTCAAGAACCTTCCCATCAAGTGCTGAAATTGGATTATTCCTGCAAAAACATCTGCCACTTTTTTCTCCTCAATCCCATTTCCCCAGTACAGACCTGCAAGCCAAGAATGGATATCAGGAGAAGATCCTGAATTCCTGCTTAGACACAGATGCTGTTATAAGGCTGAAAAGGAATCCCTGAGTTGCCACATATTTTCAAAAATGTTGGTGTACCTGGCCAGAAACAGTTCATGGTCAGTATAGTCTTTCCCCTAAACTTTTCTGGTCACATTTTATGGATAGTGAACTCTGCACTTCTCTGTAAAATTTTGTTGACCATGTACACTATAAGAAGAAATAAGAAATAAACTTCCAGAAGACAAACTGTGCTATTTTGAGTTTCTGAATATGAATGCTCATCAAACATTGCTTCCATTCAATATTTTTTATTAGTTAGGATATCAGATCTTATAAGAAAGCTTCCTTGCATAACTCAAGAGGAAATCATGACTGACTTCTCCCTGCTGTCTGTCTAAGAATCACAATTAGGCAGACAAATATTTCAGGTTATGTTTTTTCTCTTTTGCAAATCCCCAGCTCTTTACAGTCATTGAATAGACAGAATCTTAAGAAATATTTTTCCTGTATTTTACCAGATTGTATGAGAATATGTATTTTTAAAAGACTATAACTTTGAATGTATCTTGAAGAACAAATTCCAACATATGAAACAACCTAAACTGACTGTTGCTTCTACATGGCATGTCAAAGAATATTAAAAAAATTAGAGGATTATGAATTTGTACCACAAATGAGGCCACAGTATAAACAGCAGTGTACATGTCATTTCTATCTGTCACAGTTCTAGTATTAAATCACTTAGGTCATTTCACCTTGTTTCATAATCCTATACTTCAAAACCTCAGAATACCACTGAATATTTGCTGCTTTTTCTACCTCATCAGCTGGGTCCAATATGATGATATTGTGCAACTGTATGTTTTTTTACAGCACACCTTCCGTCCATTCCCCCCCCCCCCACCCCCCCCGCACCCACCTC
>VXAC01004729.1:1816017-1890318 GCA_013399225.1 Rhipidura dahli | reverse complement strand
CCCCCCACTACTTTTTGATTCCTACTGTCTTGCTACATAAGTATATTTACCTGAATAAAATATAGGTGTTGAACTTGGGAATGAAATTCTCCCTTGTCTCTTTCCCCAGCCTCAATATCATCCATGTTTTATGAGCTTGACTGTGATTCTTCCTCCTTCTTTCCCTTATTCTTTCCTCTGCAAAATCACTGTGTTGCATTCAGTTGCAATATACACATAAAAATTATGTGCTTAAAAATATAAAAAAAATATGCTTAAACCATGTCAAGAGATGAGCTAATGAATGTTAATACCAAAATTATATGAGAACAAGTTTGGTATACAAATTCAAGTTATCCCCTTCTCCCCAGAGTCACAATGAGATTCCACCACCACCTGAACCCTTTCCACTTTGAGGCTAAATATTCTAGGTTATCAAAGTCTCTCTCCTCATATGACAGATGCCCCAGTCCCTTGATCATTTCTTGGCCCCCCAACTGGACTCACCACAGCCTGTCTATTTCCTGCATGAACTGAGGATCCCTGAACTAGATCCAACAGTCCAGATGTGTTTCACTACTGAGGAAAGAGTAAGGATCAGCTCCCTCAACCTGTTGGCAGCACTTCTCCCAAGGCAGACCAAGATACTGAAATACTGACACTTTGGAGCTGTTTAAAAATGCATGCATTTTAAGACACAATATTTAAAAATATGTATTCCAGGGCACTTGTATTTGGCCTTCATAGTGCTGTTAAGACAGGAATACAGATATTTTTCCTATCTGTATGATACCTAATTTCATAAGAAGTTTTCACAGCCTTTGGCAGTAATTCAGATTGTAGGAGATGAAGACATGAATGAGACCTATGAATTTATTATAGCATAAATGACATTTTTAAGTTATGGTCTGCATGTGATATTGTAAGAATTCTTTGCAAGGTTATAGAACATGTAGAAAAGTCCCCTCTTTTCTCCCGAAAAAAGAATTGAATGCAGAAAATGATTTCTAATTAATATTTATATTTGGATTTAAGTCTCTGTGTCTGATTTAGAAGCCCAAAACTTTTAAGTTTGAATATAAATGTTTCCAATTTGTTCAAACTTTAAATTAGGTCAGAATTTCGAGATCCTGTAGTATTTTGAGATCCTTTATTATACCAAAATAACATGTCATAGCATTAGATTGCTGGAAAATAAATTCTTGATCACATCAATTACAAATCTTCTTATGATGTATTAATAAAAAATAAACATTAGAAGAAAAGCAAGTAATTTACTATATTTGCTATACCTTTGAAATTTACTATATTTAATATATTTACTATATATTTGAAATACCAGTGATCACTTCAAATTCTATTATTGAAGAAATTATAGTTTTATGTATTAACTGGTTTTTTTTTCCTCTTGTTCTTGCAATCAGTAAATACCCAGCTGGTCATTAGCTGTTGGTAAGTACAATTGCATAGAGTTTTATAATTTACACTTAATTTTCTGGTTACATCTGACTTTTTACTAAGACCATATGAAAATCACTAGGAAAAAACCTAAACTTTGGAATTCAAAAGAGAAAAATGACAGCTTCCAGAACTGGAATGGTTAAATGGTAAAGAAGTATTTTGTGTCTATCATAAGTGGGCGCAACTCCTTTAATAAGATGGATGTTGAGAAATAAAGAAATTGGAAATGATATTAAGACAAAAATGAAGAGTTAAAAAATGCTGAGAGAAAAATAAAATGGTGCACACCTGTCTACCACAAGTGACCAGAAATCATTTCAGTCCCTGTGTGTATCATCAAATTGCTTTGTAAATCGTAACCTTTGTAGAGCAGGTTTTCCCTCTGCAAAAGGGTGGTGTATCCCTTGAACATTTACTTTGTGCTTTGAGATGTGTTGATGTTACTTAATGGGAAGTATTAGTCTGGCTGGCACTGCAGTAGTAGCTGAGATTTTTCAAATCACATCATAAGTGCCACAGGCACAGGGATAACTGTGCCACCTATGCCCAGTATTGCTTTTCTCCTCCTGTGGCTTACTGAACCAGTCAATCCAAGGATAATATGTAGAACTCAGACTACAGTACTAGCTGAATGTGCCCACCAAAACCTAAAAGATCTCTAATATATATATTTATTGAAAAAATAATCCATTGGTTTTTATTACAATGAAAAGACCCAGACCCCTTCCAGATATTATAATCATTCTTTTATATTACTTTGAATACTTATTCTGTTCCTTTTGTCATTCATATTTATATATTTTCATACATAAATATCACAAATATTGTTTTAATATATTTATTAAGATATATGTCTCACACATATACTAAATCCTGAAAAGAGAAATTCTCTATATCAAAATAAAAAGCATATCTCTTTTCAAGCAGTCATAAAAATAATAAAGAGACATAAATGTATCAAGGATAGCTTTTCTTGGCAGTGACACCAAATTTGAACAGCATTGTAACAACTGTAAACAAAACAAAACAAAACAAACAACCTCCCCAAATAACAAAAAATCCCAAACCAAAACAAGACACGTCTGTGTGCTGGGACAACCTTCTAATATTCCAAACTTTGAAAAACTAAAAATTTCAAAAGACAATAGGAGTATGAGTGGACATCAGAGTAACATTGATATCAACAAGCTCTTCTGTTCCTTTTATTTCCTTTTTTTTCAGTGTGTCTCATTCTTTTCTCTTTTTTTCTGTGACTTAAGCCTTTCCCTGAAAAATCACTCTTCTTTCTCTCTAGGTTTTCTATATCGCTATTTCTCCTTCTTTCAAATGTAAGGGTAGCTGTATTCGTTTTATTCTTAGGTTTTACTAAAACTACAGTCTCTATGGCTCCCTAATTTCTCCCCCTCTCACAGCAAGTTTTACCTTTTATCCCTTTATACCAGTGTTCGTAATCAGCACTAGTGTGAATATGAAATAGTTGGTTTAGTACCTATAATTCAGACTGGCCCTGTCCATTTCTAGTTTTAACCAATGAAACTTTTATGGTACCTGTCATAGAAAGTTGATTAGGAAGGAAAATGCATTAGCCAGCTGTTGTCTCCTGGCTTTGGTGTTCCTGTATGCATCACTTTTTATCATTTGAAGCTAGTCAGAAAAGTTCTTGGGAGCTCAAGTTTTTATCCTTATGTTAGAACGCTGCTACCAATCAGCCACTAAAATCAAGCCTCTAAAAGACAGGTTGGTGGAGAATTTAACTTAGACATGACCTATTCTGTAGCTGCTGCAGCCAGGAATGGCTACTGAATAGATCAAGAAAAAAACCCAAGATCACAGTAAAATGAGAACACCATTTAATTAATATTACAAACTAGTACTAGAGTAAATGCATTTTTATTTATTTTGGAAAGAGATTGGATAAAATTCCTAGTGGTATTAAAACATTTAAAATCATATTTGGATGTCTGTGTATACTTGTCCTGAAAGACAGTCTAGGATAACAAAAAGAGAACCAGTCGTTCTATGGCCACTCTAAAAAACACATGATAAGTAGTTCCTAATCAGCTCATATTGTTTCTTGGCTATATGTATTCACAGAGGTTTTTTTCTACAAACACATACATCTACTGTTTTCAGGAATAGATAGCATGCTAGTACTTAACAAACAAACAAACAAACAAAAAAGGAACTCCCTCATAAGTTTGGTGGCCTGATGGATTATTAAAATCTAGCCCAGAGTTATTGTATGTATCTTCTTATAAAAGAGGCAGAAATACAAAGCTTTTGGCTTTCCCTGAGTGTTGCTAGGGTATCTGTGTAGCATGTATAGACATTTTGACCATGGACAAATATTGCAGCAACGTCACAGATTTTCACAGAAATCAGTCTTTGGAAAATGCCCAGCCTCAATAACGCACACTGGGCAGGTTCCCACATCATCAGCTCAAGCACATCCTTGCTCACAGGCCTCGTGAAAGAGCTCTTTGGGTCAATTGGGTTTTTGCTCTTTCTGCCATAGATTCCCCTCCCAAATCTGACTGGCCTCTGTGACTCCAGCCCTATGGCTGAAGAGCAGCATCATATGGCTGTTATCCCAGGCTCTTGTAGAAATTTGTTTCATTAGAAGAGCTAATGAGAGGAATTGAGCGTTGTTGGTATTCACCACTGCCCCATTTGAGAATATAAATCACATGGGACAGAGAAGCACATTGTTCATGTCAAACAAGCCATTTTTCACCCAGAGAGTTAAAAAATGGGATTTGAATACTGTCCCGTCTCAATAAAGCTGGGTAGTAATGAAACACAGGTTCACAAAAGACTCATTCTGTTGTTAGGACTGACAGGAGAAATAGTGCAAGCAGGAATAGAAGTTCTGGACTGAGAGCAGGCAAATGGAAGAAGAGAAAGGATTTCAACAATTGAAAACAAAATTGTAAAACAGAAATAAAGAAGGAAACAAACGAACAAAGAACAAGCCACAGGAACCTCAGCACTGTCTACAGTACATTGATAACTATTTGAGAGCACAGAGCTACTGAACTCTGGTGACTATTAATTCTGGCAAGAAAAAGGGAGCAACCAGTGTAAGTAAATTAAATTGAAGGAAATGGATGCATGCTACAAATGGTGCAATTTGTCCAAAAGACTTTTGAAAAACATTAATGAAGATTTTCTGCAGGGTAAGCTGGTATAATTGTGCTGCACTGTATATTGATTATACAAGAGAAGAAATCTAAGCTAAGACTTCATGCTGTTAATACCTTGTCAAGCTGAGCTAAATGTTGTTTCTTGGACTATTTATATTGGAAATTGAAGTATTGCTGCCATTTTTTATGCTTAGTTTCTTTTTTCTTATTATTAATTTAGAACAGCAGTTAGATCTAATCTGCAAACATCATCTATGTTGCTGGTTGTTTTTACAAACAAAATTATATATCATTGTCAAGATACAGCCTTCATAGCTAGAGAGAGAAACTTAAGTGGTGTAAAATCATCAGAACTTCCATGGTAAATAAAGGTTATACTCCTCCACTTACTAAAAATACCTATTCAAAGCAAGTAAAAAACCACAAGTATTTGGAGTGATGCAGATCTAAAACAGAATTTAGCATTTATCTATTTGAAATAGTATTATCTTTTTTTGTTTGAAGGTAGTTACTTCTGTTGGAATACCCTGCTTTTATACTATATAAACAGGAAAAGAGGGATGACTGAATGTGTTTAGAATGAAGAGGTTTGTGATCAGTGGGTGAATTGCAATCCTTAAGCTGATTAAAAACCAATGCATCTGTTCTCAATCATGGTGCAAGACATGCATGTTTATTCCACCTGGATGTTTAAGTGACAGAACCCAAAATCTGTTGTAAGACTTCCTACACTTAAAAAAAAACAGTGAGTCAACAAAATTCTGGATTACACTTTTTTCTCTTTAGTCAAGTGCCAGATATATTGGTTTAACAAGGGGGTATTGTGTCTTCAAGGAAATAAAATAATTTTTATTGTAATGAAGATATATGGTCAGCCTATGACTTCAACAAGGAGAAACAGGATTATCCTCAGAAAAATTAAGGTCTGTTTTTCTAGGGCAAAATTTTCACTTTCAAGTGAAAATCAGCTTCAAAATTAAGACATTCCCCTAAGATAAAATATTTTTATAATGAAGGCTCTCTGACAGGAAGGACCTAAGAAATCGACTTGTCTGGGCAGAAGAGCATCTGGAGCTGAATGAGATGTCTCCTCATCCAACAGTAAGAATGTGAAGGTTAAACAAGTTTTCTCTTTTACTTTCTCACTCATTTACAAAGATGTTAACTATATATGCAATTGATAACAGCGTTACTGCAGTAAGAGGTACATGCATGGTATATTAACCTAAGGTAGGCATTACCTTAAATTGGTAATAGTAAAGATTTCCTCACCAAACACAGTGGCAAATCCAGAAACTAAGTATAAAATAAATACCCAGTTCTACAGGTATTTGCTTCATTCATTAAAAATTCTGCAGTGCAACCTTAGCTCAGTTACAGGGTCCAGAGGAAGAACTAATCTTACAATAGTCAAGGAGTAAGTGTCTTCTGGTAAAATGTAACATCCAGAAAGACCCTTTTGCATACAGTAGGAGATCAGAGTGTAAACCTGAACTGCAAGTACTGCCAAGATATATGCAAACTGTGTCTCTGTATCTCTGGACCCCTTTATTCCATGTGCCGACAGAAAAAAACACCATGAAAAAAAACACAGCAAAACTCTGCTGTTTTCCCCAATGCATTGCATACATTCTTAATTCAAAAATCAACCATCAGAAATTTTTTGCAAACTATTGTTTGGTCCAGGTTGATGAGAGGGCTCTGTATGTGGCATGAATAACAGTCTGTCAAGCACGATATTGCAGTCAATATCACAAATCAAACTGCTTCATTTCTGCTGGCTCACATAAGATGGAATAGATCCTGCCGTGCGTTCATGAGAAAAGTTTACCTGTGACCACTGCAGTCAAATACTTGATAGGTACATTGTATATGGGTTTTTTATTTTAAAATATAAGCTCTTAAGCAGAGCTGTATATTACAGAACCACACAATCACAGAATATTCTCATTTGGAAGGGACCCAGAAGGATCATTGAGTCCGACTCGTGGTCCTGCACTGGTTCACCTCAAGAGTCACACCATGTGCCTGAGAGTATTTTTCAAACATTGGGAAGGCTGTTCCCACTCCTCAGCACCCTCTGGGTGAAGAACTTTTTACTAATATCCAACCTAAACCTCACCTGACACAACCTCACGCCCTTCCCTCGAGTCCTGTCATTGGTCAACACAGAGAAAAGATCGGTGTTTGTGGCTTCTCTTCCCCTCACAAGGAAGTTGCAGACTGCAATGAGGTCTCTCCTCAGTCTCCTCCAGGCTGAACAGACCAAGTGACTTCAGCCCCTCCTCACACAGCTTCCCCTCAAGGCTGTTCACCACCTTCTTTGCCCTCCTTTGGACATTCTCTAATAGTTTAATGTGGTTTTTTTATATTGTGGCACCCAAAACTGTCCCCAGCACTCGAGGTGAGGCTGCTCCAGTGCAGAGCAGAGCAGGACAATCCCCTCCCTTACCTGGCTGGAGATGCGGGGCCTGATGCACCCCAGGACGCGCTGGGCCCTCCTGGCTGCCAGGGCACTGCTGACTCATGTTCGACATGCCATCAACCAGGACCCCCAGGTCCCTTTCTGCATTCCAGCCTTGCATTCCCCAGTCTGTCCATACATTCAGGGTTGCTTCATCCCAGGTGCAGAATGCAGCACTTTCCCCTCACTGAAATTCATTTGCTTGGTGACTGCCCACCCTGTGATTTAACAAGGTCTCTCTGCAGGGTCTTCAATGGAGTCAACAGCTCCTCCCAATTTTATATCATCTGCAAACTTGCTTATTATCCCTTCAAGTCCTGCATCTATATTGTTTATGAAGATGTTGAAGAGCACTGGCCCAAAAATACAACTTTGTGGGATCCAAATGCTGCCCAGTTGCCAGGCTGATGTTCTGAAGGTACAGCTCATAAAACTACCAAACTGTAGGTACCTTTCAGAGTTTCCCATTGCTTCTTGGGCAGTGTTACTGAATGATTACCAGGAAGAGAAAATTCTGAGATCTTTCAATAAGGACAAAAAAATCTTTTTATTTCTGAAGCATTATGCCTTATTATCATTTTCCTTATGAGATGCCACATCATTCATCCATAATAAGGGTTTTAATAAACATCTAGATTAGAAGTTGACATTTATGCAACTTTAACAGACTGCAGTGGCCAAACATAAACAGATACAGGTCAAATTGAAAGAAAAAAATTAGGGATGTTAACTTAAATTAGCTGTGGAAAAGCAACAAGCTTTATGATGGACTGGACTGACAACATGGGGAGAAAGCACAGTGAATTATTTTGTTATTAGTTAGACCCTAATACAATTTCAGCAAAGAAATGACCAATGGCAGAAGGCTGCACCATTGATTATTAAATGCAGTTAAAACAAAAGCCCTAAGACTGTAATAAAAGTACAGTAAAATTCTAAATATTTTGGAACTTAACTTGAAAGTCTTCCTATAACAAACATGGTCCAGGAGGAACTGAGCAGAGATGTTAAGAAAGCAGACCAGAATGGAAAGGTAACAATAAAAAATCATGCAGATGGTAAAGACAGAGAAGCAACACAGAGGAGGGAAGCATGACAGGATGTCATTTTATTGATTTAAGTTGCAATAAAACTGAGCAGACATGGTGTAAACCAAAAATGTAGGAGCCAATGAAACATGTAACGACTGTAGAGTGTAACATACAGGAGTAACTACATGTGAGTTTTGCAGGTGAATATACTCTAAACTGATCAGTGCTGAAACATGGGAAGGCAGAACTCAAAGAACAGTTTTCCATACCATAAATATACCCTTTTACCTTTATTCTCCTGGTGCACTAGACTAGATTATGTGAATACTGTTAACTATGACTTCCTTGGTAATTCCTTAAGTAGTGAGTAGTGAATCCATATGTACTGAGAGACAGTGCCAAAAAGGGTATAATTCACTAGAAAGGAGAGAGCTATTTTGAATCTTCATTATATAAACAAAGTATTTAATTGTTATTTTACTTAGTTTGTACTTTTAAAAAGAATGGATCATGAATCCTTCACAGATTCTGGTCCAAAGCAACGGGAATACAACAGTAACTTGTGGAAGGGAAGATTTTAAAGACAAAAAGGAAAATATTTGGAAACTTGAAACTTACGTGGAGCAATCAATTACATTACTTCATTCCATACTGCTAAGAAGGTTTAGAGTTTGTACTCTACTTTTATTCTGAACATTACTCATCTAGAAGAAACTGAAATACCAGCCTTCATGCACAAGCTGTGTCCTGATTACTGAAACACAATCTCACATCAAGGGATGCAGCAAGCTAGGACACAGTGATTCCTCTCCCTGCAGGAGGTGAAGTCCATTGCCAAGACACTTCAGAACAGCATGCTGAGGCCTGTGAATGCAATAGGACATGCAGAGGAAGCGGATGACTGAGATGAGAGAAAAGAGACACATTATGCTGATGAAGGCTCTCTGGCAGAAAGGATCTATCAGATTTAAAATAATGCATAGGGTTACTCACAAAGAGGAAGCTTTGACTGCCAGCTTGTCAGGGGAGAACAGAAAACCTCTGAATGAGAGATTTTCTAATCCAACAGGGAGCCAGTGTTGATTTGGACTGGCAGGGTAAGGATATGACAGAACAGAGATGCAGCAATAGGGTAGACTGGACAAAAAAATTAGTGGTAAGGACTGAGGGGAAAATGAAAGTAGATCTAAAGAAAGCTGAAAAAATATTGAAAAAAGAAACTGTAAAGTGTAATGTGTCTGCCATTACCATAAAAACCCATCTACAATTTGCAAGGTCCATAGAAAGACCTGCTGATAATCATCCATTAGAAAACACTACAGAGTTTAAGTTTTCCTCAGTTGTGGCAGAGGAAAACTTAAAATGCAAAAATAAATAAAAGTAAGGCAGAAAAGAAAAGTGTTCCAGGAATTTGCATTAATAAATCTTCCCTGTCACTGTGGCAGTGACACTCGGATCACTGAGACTGTCACTGGTGGGACTGAAGCCATTTAGAAGCAGGCAGCCCCAGTGACTCCCTGCACATCCCACTCTCACTCAGTCAGACCAGGTTTCCCAGAGCAGAGACTGAGACCTCTGGATCTTTAAATTCAGCCCCACTCTACGACAGCACAACAGCTTCAGCCAGTGCCTCCGAGGAGGGATCCCAAGCAAAGGAATCCCTGGGCTTTTACACCCTCACAGTCTGGGGTCCCCCATCTGAGCCATGGGCTCCTGCTGTGTCTCTGAGTGTCTGGTCACCTGGCTGGGACGCAGGTGCCATGTCCTTTGTGTTGTTGACACTTTGCAAAGTGTCCCCAGCCTCTTGCCAGGGGCTCTTGCCATTTCCCTGCACCCTCTCAGCCTGCAGCTCGCCCTGCAGCTGCACACCCAGCTACCTGCACCAAATGCATTCCTCAGTACTTGCTCCAGCTTTACCAAGAGCTTTAAACACTCAACTGAGGTTTTACGTTTCAAATCCTGCAGCTCTCCCGCAGCAACGCTGCCTGCAGCATTCTGACAGCACGCAAATTTATGGCAGCAGAGGCAGCTCTGATCTCCTTGTCATGCCTAAAACCCCAGCAGGTTTCAGGCTCACAAATAAAAACCAACAGGTATTATAGCCTTGCCCATTCCTGGTGCATCAGTGTACTGCACTGAGGTAATTCTCATCAAGCTGTTCATACAAGGTAATACAATATGAAAACTCTTAGTCATAAGTCGTTTTCAAATGTTCACATGAAAAAAAGATGTTCAACACAGAGATTTCCTCATAGTCCAAGGTCTACTGAAGTCAATGGAAGCTTGAACTGGACTGTATACCAAAAAAAAAAGATATACAGGATTTTGATTTTCTTCAATGATTCATTTTATGAATAAATATGTCCCTTTTCAAAAATAAACTGTTGTTGGTAAATAAATGTCAATTTATTAGCAAGCATAGAAATAAGAAAATTTGGCTATTATAAGACTTAGTCATGGCTAGATTTTCAGGTCAAACACAAATATATTGATATGTTGGTAAGCATAAACTACAGGCAAGCAGACATCATGATTCAGGGCCACCAGTATTTACCAGTAATTCAATTCAAGATTGAAGAACTAGCATACTGTACATAAAAATTAGTGGGTTTGGGTTGGTTTGATGCTGTTGCTGTTCAAAATTTAAATATTCTCACCAAATGTCATACAGTTTTATCTCTTGTCATTCCACTTTGTCCAGAGCTCGTAAATGAATTGTATACAACCTTCTATCAGCACTCTCAGATATTAGCAACTATTGAATAAATTTCATGTTTGAGTATTTCCATTTATTTGTGTGTCCAATCTTTAACTAATTTAGATACTTGGGATTATATTTCTAAAGGATTAATAAAGCCAAGTGCTGGCTCTATTGCTTTTTAAAAATAGATCAAGAAAAGAAAGAGCCAAAGAGATTTTTACAGGGATGGTAACTTTTCTACTGTACCATTAGCAAAAAGTGTAAGGAATTTGCAAATCTTATGAGTTTAAGAATATGAAACCGTTACTACAGAGAAGATGATTTGATAAACCAAGAGAGGAAAATACTATAAAAGACAAACCTGCACTCACACACCAGCATTGTGGGAGGCAATCTAGCAATGTGCCAAGGTAGATACTGCTTTTTTCATTTTAGAACTCAAACTTATCATTATAGCCTCAGTTTGGACACATGGCTCAGTTCCAAGAAAAATCATAAAGCCAAATCCCTTTCAGGAGTTTTTAATATGATCACTGAAAAAAGATCTTGTCAAGCTGATAATATTTAGCTGAACTTTTCCAAAACACCATTCATGAAAACCGCTCTCAGACCTGTAATCTCTCAGACTCCAAGGTTAACTGCCTCTCTAGGATGCAGCTGGTTTCTTCCATCAGCTGCAAAACACCTTCATGCCATCCTCTCCACTAATATCTCATAGCTTTCTACAACATATCCTGCTCTAAGTACTTCAGATAGCAAGACTAATATTTATAGCATATGCTCAGGGATATCATTCATTCTCTTCTACCAACAGCTTTACTTGCAATAATGAAAATGACCTCTAGATAACAGGCACAAAACTATGCCAATTTTTTAAATATGCCATCTTGAAGAGATTTTAAATGGTTCTCACTCTACTGCCTCTACCCAAGACACACACCAGAATCTGCACTGGAAAATTAATACTTCCAACAGCCTTGTCACTAAATTCATCTTGTCAATGTCTCCAGAGTCTGATGTACACTGAATGAATCCAGGTTGTGCCTCAAGTCATAATTTAAGCTTGCCAAAGACCTCCACAACCACCACAAAAATACTCCCTGCAGCAGATCTGTCAAAAGCTTCAGCTTCTTTACCTCAGTTTCTTGAAGAATATTGCTATATTTCATCCAGTGTACTCAGTACTGTCACTGAAATTATGTGTGTTGAAATAAACAATCTTTATGCACCAAAATAAACTCATACAGACAATCAATAAAGGATGGAATTACTCAGCTACCTATAGGGGAAAAAGGTTTCTGAGAAAATAATTTCTTGATCATCTCAGTCTACATCTTGACAAAATATCTTACAATGATGAACTTTGGAAGTATGTTCCTAATATTATGAAATAACAAAAATCATCAATTCAGTAGGAATACTGGTTCTAGTACTCACTCCACCCACAAACAGACACATAAATTTTTTTCATGCACAATGTGCAACACACATTCAGCTGATTTGTTCTTCCCCTCTTTGGCATATAGCTGCCATATCACCCCTTCCATGTTAAGATCCCCTTTTTTCTCAAGTCATTTTGCTGATATAATATCTAATTAAATCTAAAACTGGTTCTAAATCTAAAACTGTTATCAAATTGTATTTATTATTAAAGTTTGCTTTTTAGAATTCAGTCCTGAAAGATCTACATGCCCAAATTATTTGCTTCATATACTATACCATCCAGTTAAAAATTTTTCCTGGTGGGAACAACTTATGTCCTCTCTAAAGGTTTTCAATTTTAAATGATCCTTATCAAAACTGAAGACAGAATCTCTTGTAAATGTCGTATTTTAGGAGTCTGAGTATATTGTTACCCATTTTTTTATCTGATCTGTGTAAGCATCTCATTCCCTTTTTGTTGGGAGAAATTTATTGAGCAGTATTGTGCATGCAACAGATGGCTGATTAACCATCCCTACAAAGATCTTGAAGTAAAAAATGAGTTATCATCATTATCTAATCTGACTTCCTGCTAACAGATGACATAGTGCATTCTATCCTCATTTCTGAAAACCAAGATGTTTTTGTTTGAGCTATACTATATTTTAGGTGCCTGTCTTGTGATGAGTTTGGTCTGTATCATCTAACTGTGGCTACTTAAAAATAGGTCATGTAATCTAAATTAGACATGTAGGCTCCCCCCTGTCTTCTGTGGACTCTATATCCCCTGGTGTTACCCCAGAAGGTGATTCATCCCATTTTGAAATAAGGGTCTATGACAGGTGGGACAGATTGCTCCCACAAGACTGAGAGTTAACCACCTCTCTTGGTAACTTGCTTGAGTCATTTGTTACAGCCTCACATTACAAATACTTCACTGTACTACTGATCTGAATATTCTAGGGCCAGATTTCATGACCTTTACCAGCTTATTTTTAAAATTTCATTAGGAAGATATTTCTATGCAATATGTTGATAATACAGATGGTTTTTCTTCTGTTTGGCTCCAAACCTTTGTTATGCTTGGGTATAAGATGAGTAGTCTCATTTCGATGTCTGGAAACTCAAAGTTTTGCAATCACTTTCAAGCTGAGTTCATAGATTCATTTTCTTCATTAAGAGCACAGACCAGATGTATATATTAATGAATTAATCATTTTAAAACCTTTAAAAATCTTTGTACAACCTTCAGTAAATTGCAACTTAAAAGAAAAAAAAAAAAAAAAGAAAAAGGTGCTAGTCCCTTTATTAGGTAATAGCTTTATGCTGGCTATTTTCCAGTCTTTGCAGATCAGACTTTATTCAATCAGTGGAAGTTTGTCAAACTTTTTTTATGGTACTTCATCCTGGCTGGAAGTATGTTGTGGGGTCCTTATCAATTAGCTGCTTCTAAGATTTTGAACAATAATTCCTGGTCTGTTCTACTCTGTAGACTTCCTACTTCCTCATGATGTAAAATTCATATTGGCAAACATCCATTTTACTAATTTGTTGGACTAGATGGAGAATAATTGTTTAACCCCTTGATATGGGTCACATTTTTTTATCATCATTCTTGATAAAAGAGCTGCATAAGGTATTGAACAGACTACTTTCTTACCCC
The DNA here is from genome assembly GCA_013399225.1 of Rhipidura dahli. Taxonomy (NCBI): domain Eukaryota; kingdom Metazoa; phylum Chordata; class Aves; order Passeriformes; family Rhipiduridae; genus Rhipidura; species Rhipidura dahli. The sequence goes on along the minus strand of VXAC01004729.1, from coordinate 1,876,454 downwards.
AGGGAAAAAAATTGTGTTTTCTTAAAGCTACTGACTTAAACTAGCCCATTCTAATAACAACTGCCCTACTAAACATAGTAGAACAAGAAACAGTCTTAGTTATGCAATAGATACAGCTGGACAGAATTTTTTGTGTCCAGAAGGGTTAAACAGAAAAAGTGATCAAATTTCTGCAGTAGGAGTCTTGGTTGGCACCCATTCAAAACTTAACTCTGTACTGGAAACTCAGGACAAATGCTATAGAGAATGCTGTGAGAAATCTCAAGAGACATTGTTCATCCATTATGAGTTTGACATTTTTTTTCTTTAGATTTTATACTTATTCCACCTCTTTTGTCTATTCTTTGCTTTAAAGGTCTTGCAGAGAGCTAATGGAGCCAGAGACATAGGTCTGCCACAGGCTGTCAGAAATGTCTGAGCTCAGCATTTTGACACACCACCTTAGCAGATCAAGTGTTCTTTCTATGCCTCTTTGTGTTCTGTACAAATAATTTTGCTACAACTGTGCAATGAATGTTTGCAAAATATGCAACAAAGATCTACATATGTTTCTGCACAGAACTTTTTATTAAAGTTGATTGAATTAGATGTAGTAATGATTTGAATTGTCACCTGTTTATTATTTAACTGTTTGTCTGGATGCCATATGTACCTCTCTTTTTTATGAGTAAAACAAACAGAAGAATTTTATTTTTGGCTCATTACTTTCCAGCTAAAGGCATTTAGCTAAGCACTAAAGCTAACAAACTCACAGGTTTGCAGAGCTTTAACCATCTCTGTTCCTTCCTGCCACTCACTCTTGGGCACAGGTGTAATTCGTTTAAATTGAGGACATTGCCCCTGATCCATTATAAGATTAAGCTCAAGTATACAGCTAAGGTCTGTTCTCAGCCTACCCTCTTACAGTATACAGACATTTCCCCTTGTTCTGTTACTACCTGCCCTGTCAAATTTCCCCTCTGATTTTCCTAAAGGGCCCTCTGCATGTAGGATGAGGGTGTGCAGGCTCTGGGCAGGCAGCAGGGCTCAGCTCCCAGCACTGAGCTAACAGCTCTCAGGAAAACGCCCTGCATGACTTATCTGCCTCTTTAGAAAGTTGGTTCACTGCCGCCCTGCTCTCTGCAGCCATTTGACACCAGCTGCTTCCCAAAACCAGGAACTGGATGTCTGAGGCTCTGCTGTGGAAAGCTTAGAGCAAAGAAGTTGGTTTGACATTCTGGCTCCGTGTACATCCTGTTTATCTTCCTCACTACCTGTTTTACCCTGTGGGACCTGCAAGAAGCCTTGCACCAAGTAAAGAATGTCACCAGTTTCTGGAGCGGAAATGTGCAGGAGCCAAATCTCCCTGATGCTGTTGGTGTAAGCCTTGGCACCTGAGAGGGGTTTGAGGGAGCACCTTGCAGCAGACACTCTCAGCAAGATGGCCAACTGTGTCCTGAGGTGCATCTGGCACAGCATTGCCCCCTTCCTCCCCCACCCCCTAAAATGATCTTGCCAGAAAATTGAACACATTTGAAACTCCAGCTGTACAGCCTAGTGCTCACTGCTACTTGCTCTCCCTCAACTAAGATTCAGTATGTCAGTGTGACTGGACAATTCAGGACACAGTGTGGCAAATAAATCTAATGGTCGTTATGCTTGCCTGCTAGATTTTGTCCCAAAATGGATGAGAAGTATTTTCAAGGTCAGGTTCAGCAGAGAGATTTTATAAGAAATTCTTTTTGTGCCTTTCAGCTACTGTCTCCTAGAGCACTGATAATTGACTTCACTGATAAATCTAAATTTGCTTGTCCTCTCACTGAAGTGTTTTTCTTCACTATGCCATCTTTTCTATTTTTTTTATCAGAATAATAACCTAGGTAGTGACAGTTAAACTGTATAACTTGTATTATTTCATGCTATTTACTGTGAATGGACAGTTGTAACTTTTCACATCTCTCCAGCTGTGTCCTGAGGATTCAGTTACATTTCACTGAGAGCCTTTGAGCCAGGGCTAGTCAACACTCCTTGGGATCTATTAGATACTTTTATTCACATTATCTGTTAGAGAGCACTGCTGGGTATTCACACCTTGATCTGCCCAGACAGATAAATATTTCATAGCTGGGATCCATGTGCTGCCTTTATGTGATGAAGCTGCTCTCTGAGTTGTTTTTTTATCTGTTTCCCTTGATTAAAAATAAAGATCATCTGAGTCCTTGTTCAAACATTCCTTTCTAAGCATGGGAACAGAATCATAGAATCATTTAGGTTGGAAAAGTCTTCTAAGATCATTGGGTCCAACCATTAACTTAACACTGCCAAGTCCAACACTTAACCATGCCCCTAAGTGCCATATCCACACATTTTGGAGCACTTCCGAGGATTGTGACTTCGCTGCTTCCCTGAGCAGCCTGTTACAATGATTGATAACACTTTCTGTGAAGAAAAGGTTCTGTGATGAAATTTTTCATAATAGTCAGTCTAAGCCTTCCCTGGCACAGCTTGAGGCCGCTTCCTCTTGTCCTATCACCTGTTACCTGGGAGAAGAAACAGGCATCCACCCACTGCAAGCTTCTTTAAGGGAGTTGTAGAGAGTGATAAGTTCTCCCCTAAGCCTCTTTCTCCCTGGCATCAAAGTCAGGCTGACAAGAGCCCCCTTGCTCCACCTTCTAGCCTTTCCTGTAGTTTCCACTTCCTAACTTCCAGTCAAATGGAACCTTCCCAGTAAGCCAGGACTAGTCAGGTAAATTATTGTAAGTGGCTTGGTGAGCTCTTCTGCCAGCTGCCTCAGTACCCTTGGGTGGATCCCCTCTGGCTTCATAGACTTTTATGTGTCTAAGTGGTCTAGCAAGTCTACTTGGATTATTTGCACCTTCCTTTGGCTCTTCATCCCTATCTTTCATCTCAGAGGCCTGGATACCTGGAGAACAACTGGTCTTTCTATTAAATACCAAGGAAAAGAAGGCATTAAGTACCTCAAACTTTCCCTCTTTATCATCATTTTTCCTCCCACATAAAATAAAGAACAGAAATTCTCCTTAGTCCTTCTTTTCTGGATTTATAGAAAATTTTTTATTGTCTTTTATGCAAGTAGCCAGATTAAGTTCTGAACTTGCAACAATCAAGTCTCAATTCTAGATCCACAGGCACTGATACCTTTCCTCTCCACTATCTGCTCTTATCCTTTTTTTCTTTTTGTAGATATAGATATATAAAAGCCCCAGTCATTCAGTGTCGTTTCACTCTAGTCCACCTGAAGGGATCTATTAACAAGAACCTCAACTACCGTCACCTTCAGGGGCAGGTGGCAATATCTTCTTTCTTCTCCAAGAATTGAGAACTCTATAATTTTGTGATGGTTGTGTCCAAGAGGACTTCCAGCCATCACATCATCCACCAGTCCTCTGTTCACCAGCATCCCTAGTTGGCTCACTTTATCAGCTGTGCCAGCAAATTCTCTTCCACACACTTCAGGAACTTCCCAGATCATTTTATGACTCCTATGTTGCACTTTCAGAGGACATCTGGTAAATTGAAGTCCTCCATGAGAACAAGGGCTAGCAATTGTGGGACTTCTCTCCCAACTGCTTATAGACTAATTTATATTCTTTTTTATCCTGGCTGGCATCCAGTTGTGCAAGTCACCCCACCAAGTCTCCTTTATGGCAACTACCATAGTTTTCCTGATGCACAATGTCCTCCAGCTCCTCCTGTTTTTTGCCCCTTTGTTGTCTGAGTCCATTAGTTTAGATGCACTTCACTTGGGCTATTGATCTCACTACCTTTTTGGGGGAGAATCCCTAATTCCTACATGACCATTCTCAGGATCTTCCATGGTTTCTAAGACAATAATAGCCCTCGCGTCTTTACTCTTGCATGGATCTCCATCCCCTAACTCCAGTAAGACAGCAGACCAAATGACCTCACTTGCACGCAGTCCCTCAAATATTGGCATGATGCTCTCAGAATCTCTAGCAAACCTGGTTTTATCCCTTTCCCCCTTCAAATCATCAAGTTTAGGTCTCTTTCCAAGAGTCCTGCTGACTCCTGCATGAAGATAACTTTCCAACTTTGAGACAGGTGTACCCCAAATGTCACCAGCAGGTCTGATGTCACATAGAGTAATTCATGATCAAAACCCCCAAAATTCTGCTGGTGACACCAGACTCAGATACCTGTATTCATCTGCTGGATCTTCCTGTTTCCTTCCACATCATTCCCTGCAACTGGAAGGATAGAGAGGAGCACTAAGTGTGCTTCTAATCCCTTAACCAAGGCCCAGCAGTCTCTCTTGATTGACCTCAGGCTTCTTTTTTCAACTTCATCACTGCCTGCCTGAAAAATTGATAATAGATGATAACCTGAGGGTCATACCAGGGCAGGAAGCTTTCTCTTCGTGTCATTAACTCAGGCCCTGGGGAGGCAACAGGCATCCTAAAGAAGTGGGTCCACTCTGAATACTGGGGCTTCTGTTGCCTAAAGAAGAGAGTCTCCTGAGTCAATGATCCGTCTTTTTTCCTTTATGGCACCAGTTCTAACACAGGGAATAGGCTGACTCAGCTTCAGTAACACCTCCATGTTAAATGAACCATTGCCCTTGTTACTCTTCAGATATGCTTGCAGAACCTCATACTCACAGTACGATGCCACCTGGAGATGTGGGGCAGCAGCTCAAGAGATGCATCTGCTGCTCCAGGAAGAAACTTTTCAATCTTAATTTCTTGTATACTAGCTAGTACAACTTTAAGAAATGTTTAAAATTCTTCAGTTTAGAAAGGAAAATCTCGTATACACCAAAAATAAAAGGAAATGTAATGCTGTAACTCATTGGAAGACTGTCCTCTGTGTAGTGGTGAAATTTCAGTTCTTTGTTGCACATACTCTGGGTTGCTAACTTTCTCATTCAACCCCCTAGCAACAAGTATGATGTCTTATTTCCTACTGTCTTCTGTAAAGGCAGATCTTTCTAAAGGGCAAACTACTAATCATCTTAATCTCTTCTGTTTCCACCTACTGGCCCAAGCTTCTGTGACTGAAAATATGGCCTCATTATTGTTTTCTATTCAGATATAATATTTCTTTCTGGTTTAGGATTCTTGAATGGGAAAACATAATAAAGATGTAATAACAGGACTCTATTTTTGCCCTGATTTGAAGCTACATCATCTGCCTGCAAAATTCATGGGTTTTTATGCAGTTAGCATATCAATTTTTACTAACAAAAAATAATTTACTAAAATGTGTGAGTGTGGAAGAAGTAAGTTCTTTGAGAGGGAGTAGGTTTCCTTAAAATTTTAAGGTGATATGTTGCAGGAGCATGTCCCACTCCAGGTTATCAGATCTGTTGACCTTAACATCTTCTTAGATGGTTTCCTGTTTCTATTTAACTATGATTTTTGTCCTGGAGAAAAGAGATATTATATATGCCACTGCGTGTGTTGAATGTTTCCTTGGTGCCATTCTGTGGTATTTGCAGCCCTCTTTGACATTATCAAATGGATTGACATTTCAAATATTTGCAGTGCTCAGCGGGTACTAATTCAGTGAAGGTGAACCATGAGTTGCTCACATAGTGGCACAGCAAGTGATGTGTGTCTATTTAATCACAGCTGCCGAAATGAGATCAAAAGGCGCTGCGTTGTTAAACCCTTAAAGCTGCTGTCACAGCGGAGAGATCAGGAGGGGCCCACCACAGGAAGCAGAGTAAAGAATAAACTTGGACTTGCTGCTAATGCAATTCTGCTGTTGGCTGTATCCTGGTGGAGAAGACTAAAGGGGGACATTTAGGAGAGTGGCTGTACAGGTGAACTGCACCTGGCCAAAACTCTGTCCCACAGAGATATGGACAGTGTCAGGAGCACCAAGAGACATTTCTTTGAATAAATTTGGGCAATCATTCTTCCCTAGGTAAACCATGTTTTTAACTTCACTTCCAGTATTATCCAATTTTATTAGTTTTGTCTCTGAAACAGAACTTGTTCAGCTTTTAGCTGGTATTCTGGACCGTGACAAGGCTTCCTGTAACCCCAGAGTTCAATCACAGCAGATACCTATTTGCCCGGGACAAAGATCTCCCTGGCTGTTTTTCCTTTACCTGCTGAGAGCATGTATTAATTGCACAGCTGCACTGAACAGTTTTTAGCCAGGAGAGGGCAATAGCATCCACCAGCTGCTGTGCAGGAGCAGGAGAAGGCTTAGAACACGAGGGGTAGATGAAGGCACAGACTGTGGGGAAAGAGCTGATAAAGCAGCAAGTGTTGCAGATGATGCACAGTAAGTGTGATGGCTCTTAGTTCCACTAAAATCTTTGGTCAGGACTCTGTCACCACTTCAAGCTCTAGCTTGGCTCTAGATTATTTAATATACTACCTCGTGTTAATAGTTGTGCTAGCACCAGCAAACAGAAGCTCTACTAGATAATTTAACACAGATCTCTCCACTCACTTGCTTTACTTCAAATGATCATGTTCCTTAACTTTTGCTGGAACAAGTAGGGATAATGATACAGAGAATGAGGTAAGGTTTTCTATTTATCTAAAGCCAAATCACCTCTCTTTTAAGATCAAATATTGAAAAAAACCCCAAACTTAACAATGAAGCACCTGTGACTTATGACTCCACACTGGTTATTTAGCTCAATACAAAAGAATCTCTACACAATATTTTATGATCTGTGTCACACAGAAGGTCAGAAGACATGGTCTAATAGTCCCTTCTAGCTTTAAAATATTGGAATTGGATTTAAACTAGACTGTAATGGAACTCTTTCTCTGTGTGTGTATAATCTAAATGCATGGAATTTTACCAGATTCTGTGTGCAGAAACTCTCATTTCATTCCTCACACCAGCAGCATCCCCTTTATCTTCCTGAGAAGTGATTCCCAAGTTGTAGCTTTGGCAGATTTTTCAAAATTTCCCTTCTCCCTGCCCTTCCCACGCAATGCCCTCCCTTCACTCAGCTATTCTCTGCCCTCAGCTGCGAAACAGCAGATGCTGTCAGTCTCAGTGGTTTACCTGAGAGCCACTGTGGTCAGGGGTTTCCTGCTTCTAAGATGACAGGACACACATGAAACTTTGAAGAATTTTCTTCCTTTTTCAGTTAACTGTAAACTAGTTCTTCATCACCTACCCCCATTCAGAATGCTAGATTCAGAAACTTGGAGTTAAGCAATGTAAAATGTTTTCTGGGTTTTTTTGTAATCATTTCAACTGTCAGTTACCTCAAGGCAAACTCTACTGGAGGTCAGATTATACCGTGAACAATCCAGTACCCTTTTGGAGGGGAGAATGGAACTAGTCACACAGAATCAAAACCTGTGTGTCTGCCTATGTGCATCAGTGATGCTCAAGAATTTTATAGAGCTTTTACTCTTTTTTATTATTTTTCATAGAAAATTGTCTCGCTGAGAACTTCTCTACTTGAAGTCTCTAGTGTTTTCTTTCCTCATTCCCGGAAAACAGCTGCAAAAGTAACTAAGGACTTTATTATTTTTCATCATCTCTTATGAGATATTTCTGCATCTTTTTAGTCTCCAGTGACAAACACCACCACACTACCTGTAGTATTCACTGTAAAATTAAATGAAGCATGTGTTGGAGCACCTGAGAGCAACTGAAAATAACAGAAATGAGCTGTAAACTCTCATTACTCCCTTTAAGGTTTATTTCTCATAAGAAACATTACTGGGGAATTTGATGCCAACCTTCTTGATTCCTCTTGATATGGGCTGGCACAAGAGTGGCACACAAGAAGTTAGAACAGAACAGAACAAAAATGGAAACTGTTGGTGTTGACACATCACTAAGGATGAGCTAGTCAGGGAATTGGAGTGAAGCTGAGGAAGAGACATTGCTTATGTCTTTATGTGGGAGGAGACTGAGCCCTCCACTCTCTGCCTTTGCAGCAGCTGCATTATGAATTAATAAAGAGACACTTCATGAATATGCACATGAGATCTTTTCATTAAAAATTCATGAGGCCTTCAGTCAAGCAGCTGCACATTCAACAGAGGAAATTGAGGTTAGGCCTGTTCTGCCCTGCTTTTGGAATTACAGCTGGAGGCACAAGGTGGAAGGGTGGGGGAAGAGAAGATAAAATGTTTATCAGGAAAAGGGTGGATAGGAATGAGGCACTCTGACACCTTCTTCAAAAAGTACCCCAGAAAGAGTGTTTGAAATAAAAGTATCTTGACAAGTGTGGGGGAAGGGGAATGGGAAGGCAAGACAAAATGGAAGTGATGTTTTATACAGTTTGTCATTCAATACATCTTTGAGGTGATGTAACAATCAGTGATGGAAAGCTACTCTGATCCTCTGATAATAGGAATCTTGTGTACTAGCTGCACCTTGAAGAACTGTTGAGAATGTGGAAGATCATTCATTTCTTTTCAGTAAAGGCTACATCAGGCATTTTGCTTTCTAACTATTTTTTCTCTTTGTTGGAAGTTAGCTTTGAAAAAAAAAATAAAGGGAAAGTGTGGGAAAAAGACTAACCCAGTCCAAACACATTTCTTCTGTAAAAACTTTATTTCTGTGAGTAAATTTATAGATAAAATAATCCACAGTTTTAAGAGACAAAATCAAAGATGATTAAGGTTATGAATCTTCCTGTGAAATAGTGGTCCATTGAAATATAAAAGTTTATTGGAATTATTATATTGTACAACTCATACGTATAATAAATGCCTACAATATTGTGATCTGGTTTCTCACATTTCTCAGTTCTCAGAGAATCAGATTAAGAAAGGATTTAGATGAGTTTATAATAATACCATCTTCATCTTTATCTGTCTTTGAACATCTGGTCCTTCTTTTTCATGCCATCACCTTCTGCATTTCCTCTGTTTGTTGGGCTTAATTTGCGGGATGCAATTCCACATATCATAAACCATTGTGTATTGTGTTACTGCTTTGAACACGTCATGGTTAGGGGCTAAGTGGCAGTGCATAAAATGCTATAGGGGTTGACATTCTGGTAAGGTCAGCTAAGGCAGCACCTCGTGAAGCAATGAAAGTTATCTGTCAAGTGAAGAAATATGGATTTAAAGTAATATAAAGCATGGAAAAATAGGAAATCTTCAGGTCTATTTTGAAGTTTGGACTGTAATAGTACACAGCCTACAATTTTGAATCTGGGCTTGAAACTTCCACTCAGCACAGCTTTCTAACTATGAAGGTAATTAATTATTGAAGCAACCTGTCTATTGAAACACATGTGAAAAAACATCTTTTGTGTTTTAAAATAATTTAGAAACTTTAAATACAAACATTCTGAAAGCTGTGTATAGTACTCTGATTCAGTATATTCTGTTCCATGTAAATATATCTGTTTGAAATTCAGTTAGAACTTAAAACAAGTCCTAGTGTTTTTTTCTGGCCTTCAAAAGCTTAGTCTTTAACATGTACTTGCACTTGAAAAATTTCTGGCAGGGGATACTAGTTTGGATTGTCTGCCTATCCTTATTATTGCAACAAATTGGAATGAAATGGTGGATATTCTAGGATTTTTTCCTGAAAAATTGTTTCGTGTTTATTTTGGAAAAGTAAAATTTTGGATGACTTGAAGAACTGCACATCATAAACAATACTGCAGTCCACTAAGTAAGTGTCTGTTAATACTGATGAAACTGGTGTTATATTTGCCATTTGTAGCAATTTTTTTTCAAAATGTCCATATTTTGGGGGCGGGGTGAGGGGGGAGGGCATATGGGAAGACAATGAAGTTTCCAATTGCAAAAAATTGTGCAATTTTAAAATGGAATATTTCTATATTTTAAATAGTAGTGAGAGATATGATACAAAGCATAGTTCCTTCATTTAAGATAAATACTATAGTTCAAAAGCTACCATTAAATCTCTTTTCTAACAGTGATTTAGAAAACAGTAAATTAGAAAAAAAACACCTTTTCACCCTTTGCTCTGTACCAGAACTATTTGCAGGTTAAAAAAATCAAAATAATCCGGGACCTTCAGCAAGTAGTTCCAGTCTCCCCCTGTCCTGTGGCTTTGTTGGCCACACATCCTTTATGCTTCCACTTTGAAGTAAGCAACCAAAACAGAAAAATGAGAGTGTGAACTTTCTGCTGCTGCATCTGTTTCTGTCACTATGGACATGGATCTGGAAATCACAGAAAGCAAACCTTGATGGTTTTCAAATCCTCCTTTGATTTCTTCAAGATTGCTTTTTTAGCAAAAACAAAGAACTGGAATTAGCACTCATTACCCAGTAGGGTGAAGAGGAGAAGGTAACATTTCTTTTGTAAAACATTTTAATAAATAAGTGAATTAAATAAACCTTGAATCAAAAATAAAACTGCAGGAAAAAATATGTTTTCATGCTATTTCATTTGTTGTTATATAGGTGTGATATGGGGAAAGGGGAGATTTTAGCTCATTAAAGAGACTGGTTCTGCTGTATCTTATGATAGTTATATTATATTCTATTATAATGAGCACTTAGTAAAAAGGGTTTTTTTACTTAGCAAAAGGTTTTGCGTGGACACTGGGTCTTCCCCCCTTTCCTCACACTTCAAACATGACGTGTTTTGACCTTTCTGGCTTCTTCCAGTGAGTTCCCCTACATAACTTCAGGCCAGCTTTCTGTGTCATGGCCAGGGCAATTCCATGGGCTTGGGCATATTGTTCTTTTTCATCCTAGCTTTTTTCTGCTAACTTGTTCTAAACAACAACAGCCAGAGCACTCACTGCATTGATGGATTACAGCATTTCCAGAGAGAAACTGATTCCACAGGCCCACATCACTTCTGACAACTTTCCAATTAAATTAGCACAGAAGCTTCCAAACTGTCTCTGGTTAATGGCCCATTTCTGAAGCTTTCCCAGGTTTTCCTGATCTTTCATATAGTCAAATGAGAAAGATTTCATTCTTTATGCATAGAGTGGCATGACTTAGAAGGTGTGTTAGTTACAGAAACACAAGCTATGCATTACTGATCTGTTTGCAAAGTTGAGGGCAATTGGATGTACTTGTGTACTTTTCATCTACAGCTGACTGCTAAAGTCAGCATTTGTTTTTCTTTTCTCTCTCGCCTTTTGCAAAAATGTCTATTAAAGGCAAGCTTTTCTTCCTACAGGACACCTTTCCTGAAAAAGCCCACAGAATCATCATCATTTTCTGAGATGAGAAGAGCTGGGGCTGTGTACTACTACAATATCTCTGACATGTGAAGCTGCTGGGAGCTAATTCTCTCCACTAAATGACCTTACATGGTTCAGTAACAATCTGCTGCAGGAATCACTGACATGGATGATTATTCTTTGACTTTTAACCTCCAGGTAATAGAGATTAAGTGCCACTTGGATGGAGACAATATTTTCTAACACTGAATTTCTAATAACTACGCTATTCTACAACATGCCAGAAAAAAATGGAGCTTACAATAGGAAGCTACTGATTCTTTTCTTCCTATGTTATAAATGCTATTTGCCTCTGGGAGAAATTTATTCAAATACATTGTCCATTGAGTCTGCAAGTTTTTATATGTTTCAAAGTAAGATCACTTGACACCCAGGCAGAAACACTGTTATTATCAAATGCCATTTGAGTTACATTCCAGAAATTTTAGTAAGGCTAGGTGGTGAAAAAATAAATATTCTTTCTTCCTTTAAGGAATACATAAAAAACACAGCTGGCAAGTGAGTCATTATATGCATTCTAAGTTGGGGGTTTTTATCAGCTAAGTAATAGCTTATTTATATTTTAAACCCGTCTTTTAATTTTATTTTCTGTTAAAGCATATATTGGTTTTCCTTTGCAAATGGTTGAATTTTTCTCTTTTTATTATTGTATTATTTTCTGAAATCATGGATAGTCACACAGTAGAGCTCAGAGCTCCTCTCTTTCCATGAGTTCTGTTGTCCCCAGTGCTGCAATGAAAAGTTTCACTCTATGAGGGAAGAAGGAGTTGGCTTTTTCAGACTGATCAATCTCTCCATCTCAGATGAGAAAGGTAGATAAATACTTTACCTCATCTTGTGTGAGCTGAAATTTGTGCAGTCCATCCTGAACTGATACAGCTTCTTATATCACCCCAGAACAGCCTTCAGGAACCCAGTTCATTTAAGATCCACGACACACATTTTTTTAACTTACACGTTATTGATCTCACATGCAATCTGCCAGACAGAGAGAGATTGCTGTGTAGCTCATGCTGTGGTGCAGCACCTGCAGTTGCCTCACAGGGGATGTTTAACAGCACGTGAGATGTGTTGTGCTGGGACATGTCACCAATAAAGGGCCAGGGCCTGACAGCTGCTGTCCTTCATGCAGTGAAAGTTCTTGACTGGCTCTGGCAGACAGCCTCACCTGCAAAGGAAATCATCCTCAGCTTTGAAAAGTCAGCTGGAGACAAAATTGCATTAGTTTTCCAAGGTATAGGTGCAGTTGTAAATGTCTTCTTTAACACATACAGTAGCAGTACCTAGAGGCCACTATCTGCTGTAGGGAACAGAAAACCTTTTCACACTCAATGGGGCACTTGCTAGCTCTAATTTATGTAAACTCAGACTACCTGAGTTACAATTATCTATCCCAAACTGGACATTCAATAAGCACCAACAAAAAATCTGTTACTTCTGCATGGGCCAAAATATAATATCACTGATCGATTTAGATGGCTTGGGAAGCCTGTGTGAAAAAATAACAAAAATATTAATGAATAATGTAAATGAGGTAGGATGAGCCTATGAAACAGCTACTTGGCTCTGGCTGTGGCTGAGTGTAGCAAAAATGTTCTTTCTCAGCAAGGAAGTTTAATCTGTTTTACCTGCTTAAGTGGAAGAAAAAAGTATGCTACTATCAAACTTGAATATTTAGTAGCAGTCAGTGCCTTCTAAACAGTAACTTCTAACTATAGGTTAGTTTATGAAGTAAATACAGACTATAAGCAGCAAAAGGTTTTCTGAATTTATCCAAGTTCCTGCACTGGTTACTGATCAACTCAAACTTGCATTTAGGACAGAGGGATCTTTATGTGAAGTGCGAGTACCAGCAATTCCAATAACGTTTGACCTCACTAATGTTATGTTGTCATCACATCTGCAAATTTGTACAGGAAAGATGAAACTTGAAAGGAAATCTAAGAATTGTAAAGAAGGACCAGATGAAATGAAGTGCCATAAAAATGTACATAATATACCAAATAAGGAAGAAAATATGCCTTTCCTCTTCTTTCTTTGTCTTTTTTAACACATTTCCACATTAGGAGTTATAAAAATTTAATGTTCTTGTTTAAAGTCAAAACAGCAGATATCTGACAGTAATTAAAACACATTTGTGGATAAGGCACTAAGGTGATGAGGACAAACATTTATGGTCAAATAGAAAAAATATATTTTGGCACCAGATTCCAACAAGTTTTCAGCAGATTTATCTCATTTGGAAGATGATTTTACTGTTGCCAATGCAGGAGAAAGGTATGTAATACGCTTAGTACTTCTTATTTACCATATTCACTGTGTCTTACTAGTGAAAGAACCCTTTCTTTCCATTTTTATCCTGACATCCATGGGTTTATATAGAGGAAAATAATATCAAAAGCATTAACCTACTTTGTAATGATTTGAGGTGATCATGAGACATGAGGCTTGAGATGTAAGCTAAAATTTTCAAAAAAAATTCAATTAAATTGAAAGTGACTTTAAGGCCAAATGTCATTTCCAGAAATATCCTATATAATTAGCATGAGTTTTAAAAATAAGTCAATGGGAGATAAATGTCAAGTACTTAAGTCTTACCTGCCACTGGGCCTTAAGTATTGAACTAATTTTTCAACTTTATCATTTCTCTCGTGCTTTTCCAGAAGACTGCTTTAGACATAAAGTTCCTACCCATGTCTACACATCTTGATATTTCAAAATATAAATACCAATTTGACTCTTTAAATCATAAGTAGATGTTTACTAATATTCATCTCTATAATTAATTATTTTCAGGAGGGGAAAGCAGTGCTTAATAATTCTCAGCAAACTCAGAGCATAGGATAAAATTTATTCAAAAGAGATGAAGATCATTCTTATCAATAAATATTGCAGTCTTCAAGGAGCAGGATAGATAGTTTTAAGGTCAGATAAGAGTGGAAGTGACAAACAGATATATGAGCCATCATTTTAATTTTTTAATTCTGTGTTTACTGCCTCTTGGGAGAAATGAAGAGGTCTGCAAAAGGAGAAGAAAAACATTCAGAATAATCTCATTATCCTCTCTTTACATCTCCCTTCTCCCTCCCCTGCCAATATACTGCGACATCTCATTGACAAGAGAACATAAAATTTACCCTTGACTTTTCTATAATTTCTAATGATTTAAGTCCATATTCATTAATTTTTTTTGTACACGCGATATATTTTCCCCAACTCCCAACAGTAAAAAAGTTAATTGTTTTTCCTACATTTTCCTCTGTCACTTCACCTTCTCCTTTTCTTCGGCTGCTAGGGGTAGCCTATTGTTTCAGTAGTGTAAATGGATAACCAATATGTGAAAAAAAAATCTTTGGAAAGCTAATATATCATGGAAAAATAAATGAAGCTGCTATGTACTCCCTAAGGGATAACAGACTTCTCTTACAATACACAGAAAATGATGGTACCTACATTCAATATTAAAGTAATAATATTTTATTTTATCAAGTGGAATAGTTAACTCAAACCGGGAAGGTTTCATGTTGTCTTGTAAGATTTAAACTTTTGTTTTAGAAGTCACATGAAAAGGACAAAGAACCTTTAAGCATCTACTGAACACAGGGAATTACTTCCATCTTTTCTTCACTTTGATATGTCTGGAGATGGAAGCTGTAAGGAGGACATAATTTCTGCCCTATGACACAAATGAGACAGGTATAAGATACTATAAACTACCTGATAAAACTATTTTTTCAAGATAGAAATGCATAGAATTTGTAAAGAGTCTGACGGATAAGGAGACATGAATCTTCCATTCATACATGAAATATCAAGTCTTCAAACCCCTAAATCCTTTCTGTTTAGTAGTGAATATTACTCTTTAAGGTGGAGAAAAAATGTGTTTTATGAGAGCATCATTCATTTTACTCACACTGCCTTCATTCAAAATTGTTGCACATTTTCTATTATCAGTTAATATCAAGTGCACATACTGTCTTTAAATAATCAGAAAAAAGATTTTAGAAATATGGAAACAGAAGTGTTTGCTTGTGTGTATTATGGAATTATAATTTTAAATATGAACACTTAATTTTATTCTTCTGCTAATTTGTTCATGCATTTGATTGGACAGTTCTCTCTGAATGGTTTCCTTATACTGGGCACAGTCAGTCAGAGAGAGAGAGAGAAATCATTCTCCTCATTGTTTCTAACACACATTGTGCAAATAATTTTCAGAATCAGCCAATCAGTAGCCACTGATTTTCCATCTGTGCTACAGAAGGAAGAATTCCACCCTAGAGCCACAAGTTTCAGTTCGAATCCTTGTCTGGGCTAAAGTTCCCGGAAGGGAATGGAGGTCAACCTGGACAGAGATCAAGTACTTCAAACCACAGCTGTTTTCCATGGCTTTTCTTACTTAGCAGATTTCCCAACACTGACTTTTTCAGAAAAAGCAGTGTTAGTACAGCATGTCAATGAAGCTCATAAAAGGCTGTGCTGCATGTACTATTCAGTGTCCCTGGGCAGGCCAGGTCTCTTTGAAGAGTCTTTGCAGGAAGAGAGAGAAGAACAGTCTTCAAATTGAGATGCAACATGGATAAATAGTGCCTCTTTCTGGCCTGGTACTCCCCTGACAGAGGGAATTGTCAGACAGGATACGGGTGCCATAACCAGGAGTGGAAGATTCAATTCCAGATAACACTCCAGTGTGACATACTTTGCATAGTCTCACTCAGAAGGGGATATTCTAACACAAAGGAAATTCTAACACAAAGGACTTCTCTGGTTAACCCCTTATTTCTTCTACAGAAAAGTTTGACTGCCCACCAGTACTAGAGCTTTAGGCTGACTCATCAGCGTTTGCTGTATAGAGAGCCTGATGAATGCTTAAAACCAATTTATGGTGAATTTACAGAAAAATGCAGTCTTATCAGCAATTGCTGCACTTACTTTAAAGGGATTAATTTCATTATAATTACTACTATTTGTAAATAACTTGGGAATTCTGTTACCCACATGCTTCCTTGCAATGGTTTATCAGAGTTGCAACTGTGTCTAGAACAACTGGGAATGCATTCACCTTTTTTTAAGGTATCTTTAAGAAGTGTGCATTTTGTTACCAAATGCACATACTAAGCAGAAAACCTCACCCATTTGGAATGGAATGTGAAAACCTGTTTTAATAGTAAATGTATTTTGTGGAGGACCTGCTACCCCCCACCTTACTAATGTATAAATACCAACAGTGATTGTGCTGGAAAGGAGAAACAATCTGATTCTTCACTGAACGTGTACCCAGAATCCTCTGGTTTTTTGAAAACAATAACAATCCTTTATTATTCCTTTTCATTTTTTTTTATTTCCTTTATTCTTTATGGATCATAAAATAAGACAAGGAACCAAATAACTCTAATATGACAAGAGAAAATGTTCTCAATATTTCTACTTGAAAAAAGCTGAAAGAGTGAGAAATCATCTTTGGAATTCTTCAATGTATCTTCATTCCTTCAGCAAATTCCTGATTAAAGCAGCCAATATTTTTACTTTCAACCTAAAATCTCTGAAACTTCTTTATTCGTAAAACTGTCAACAGATTTTTTAATTCTGCTGATTACCTTCACCAACCATAAATTAATTGTGAAGACTCGTACGGATATTCTTTCCTTGATAATCTTTTATTGTAAGACCATTTGAAATTGTTGTATTTTGACAAAAAAATCATTAAAGCTGTTTGTTGTGAAGTGTCTTTGTACCTTAGAATGGACTATCTCATATTTTTTTCATAAATCCATGGAATAATATTACAGAAATATTTTGTCCTTTAGTTTAGATTCATTCTAGTTTCTAAGTTATTCTTTACATTTTTTCCAAAGAATATGAAAACTTTATTGAATATTAGAAAATTTATTTTTTAAATATTGCAAGAAAATATTTAAATATTTAGGTATTTAAATTAAATAATGAAACAATATGTTTCAAAATATCAGCATTAGGCATTGTCTTTTAAGTATCTGAACTCTAAAGCCAAATATTTATTTTAAAAAAATATTTAGATGATAATTTTTTTCTCTGCATTTTAGTATGATGAAAATGGGTATGGGAACAAATGTTCTACTCAGCTTGAGAAGGTAAGGTAAATATTTAGCATGAAGACAAAAACAAGGTTAAACATTAATTGGATAAAATAATTTTCATGCTAGAAAAAGGTTATTAAAAAGTCCTTAATTGTGCTGATTTACTGACATCTAGATATTTTTACAATAAAAGCAGCCAAATGCACACTGAAGAATTCTATAATTTATGAGTGAGAACTTTCTGACCACACTTGGTAAGTAGCTAGTCTGTTTAAAAGCTGTAAGACTCTGAAGTCTCCATTGCTTAATTCCATTTAAAAATAACATGCAAGAGAATGAAAAGATTTTGGTGTCTGGGATAAGCTTATTAGTGTAGTAAATGGAAATGTGAAGCAGGAACAGAAAAGATTTGTGATGCTTTCCCTGAGCCATGACTTTTTTTTCAGAAGAAAATGGAATATAGAAAATAGAAAATAACATAACCTATAAAAGCATGAAAAATCCTAAGAGATGCTTTCAAGTAAGTCTAAGCTAAATCTAGTGAAGATATTTTGTGACTAAAAATTGTGGCTTTAAATGTCCTGGTATGCATGAGTAACAAAGAAAAATAATGTGGGAATGGAAAGTGAAAAATTTTAAGTAGTTAGACAGCTATGCAGATTATAGATGTGTGTGGTTGGGGGTACATTTATTCAGGTTCTACAGTAACAATTGTTCATCTACTAAAGCTAAAAGCTGATTGAGTCAATGTCCTATTTTTTTGCATAGACCTGAAACTTAATGTAACATTCACCATGGGTTTGCTGCCCACAACCATGACCTCTAATGTCCCTGCCATTGCAACCATGTGCATAAAAATTCTCTGTCACTAGAGTTAGGAGTCTAAAAACATCAGGATTCTGAATTTATGTTTCTCTATGACTGAAGAAATTAGATTTTGTTTAAGTTAAGTTGCTCACCAAGCAGTGGGGAACAGCAGAGCCTCTATACACTGAATGTGGGAAATATGAAAGGTATGGTGTCACACGAAACCTAGTGCTTCACATCCAAAAGTAGTTTAGATTAACTCATGCAGCACTCGAGGAAGTTAATAAGTCTGTGTCAAGCAAACTTCCCTGTCTGACCATTCTGGAGCCACTCTGGCAGTGGTGACACTCCCACCACCTGAGACTGTCACATCTGGGACCAAAGCCCCTTAGAAGAGGGCAGCTCCAGGGATTCCCTTGGGACTCCCTGCACACCCTGCTCCATGCAGTCATCCCAGGTTTCCTGGAACAACAGCACAGCAATTTGAGCTGGGTGCCTCCAAGGGACCCCAAACAAAGGAATCCCTGGCATTTATACCCTCACAGTCTATGCACACAATAGTCTGGGGTCTCCCATCTAAGCCATCAGCTCCTGCTGTGTCTCTGAGTGTCTGGTCACCTGGCTGGGCCACAGGTCCCATGCCCTCAATGTCACACAAAGGGTCGGTGCTCTTATCTGGGGGTCTCATCATTTCCCACTCCTGCTAGACCTGCAGCTCCCACTGCAGCTGCCCACCCAGCTACAAATGCATTCCTTAACATCTCTATTATCTCTGCACCATCCCAAACCAATCTGCATGTCTTAATAGTATTTGTGCTATGGGTTTGGATACAAAATGTAGGTACTGCTATGCCCTGAATCAGTAAGAATTGAAGAACTGAACCAGACTTTTGAAGGGTAGCTGAAAGAAGTTGCACCTATGTAGTCTCACAGTTGTTTGATTCACTAAGGAAACAGTTCAAATGTATCATCAGCGTAATCCGAAGTTCAAACTTTGGATTACTTTCCTGATGGGATGTGCCCAGGAATTCACAGGAAGCCAAGAGATGTAATTTGCAAAGAAAATCTCAATTATCTTTGAAAGGTCATTGTGAATGGGAGAGGTTCCTGAGGACTTGGGAGAAGCAAGTAGTACTCCTATCATCATGAAGAACAAGAGGAAGATTCAAGAAACTAAAAGCCTTTCAGCATCGCCTTGGTCACAAGAAGTGGAGGAAATAATCCTAGAAACCATTTCCAAAAACAGGAAGGACAGGGTGATTTGGAGTTGTCAGCAAAGGGGAATTCATGCATTACCAGCCTTGTGATAGACACCTATAATGAGCTGACTAGCTTGGTGAATTAGCTGGGATCTCTAATGGGGCCTCTCCTGCTTCCTATCCTTATTAATGACATGGAAAATGGGACAGGGAACATTCTCAGAATATTTCAGATTATATAAAACTGGAAGAAGTGGTTGGCACACCAAATATCCAGGTGGCTTTTAAATATCTCCAGGAATGGAACATCCACAACTTCTCTGAACAATGCACTTCAGTATTTTGTTACCCTCACAGGAAAAAAAGGATCATTGCTGTGCCTCAGCTGATGATACTGCAGGCAATACTGCTTTGGTTGCGCTGCTATTCACAGGCACCTCCACAGGCTGAAGAAATGGACTGACAGGAACCTCATGTTGTTCAGCATGGGGAAGTACAAAGTTTTGCTCCCAGGAAGGAATAACTCCATACATCAGATGGGCTGGAGGCACACGGGAAATCAGCTTTGCAAAAAAGGCCCTGGGGATCCTGCTGGGCACCAAGTAAAAATATAAGCTATTGAGTGTGCCCCCCTAGGAAAGAAAGCCAACAGCCTCCTGAGATGCACTGGAAGCCTTGCCAGCAGGTCAAGGAAAGTGACCCTTCCCTAGAAACAGGCTATCCAGTGTTGTTTTGGAGTTTTTATCCTTGGAGTTATTCAAAATCCAGTCGGAGAGCTCCTTGAGCAACCTGCTGCAGCTGACCCAGTTTAAGCTCTGACCCAGAGTAGGTGATACCCACAAGGACCTCTCCACCTCAGCTAGTCTCTAAGTCTGTGGTTCTGGAACTCCTAACTGCCAAGAGTTTCCTTTAAAAGCATAGATGGAATAAAGTACACAAAGGGACAGGGTGAAGGTCAAAATGGGTCATCCTCTGTCTTTCATCTTAGAACTGTGTCATTGTACCAAAGGAATGCAAACTAATAGACCATAGAAAGAGTAAATAAAGGGAATCAGAACTGTGCTGCTTGTCATCCAGTTAGAGGACCCATCAAGGACAGGAGTCACTGTGGTTTCATTCCTAGAAAGAAGATTGAAGAGTTATACTACTTAATTTTGTGTATATTTACCCTGACACAATTTAATGGTAGGAGTCAGAAATCTGACCATGAAAATGTAGAATTCAACAGAGAATGTAAAATTTGGAAACAGTAAAAGAGCAGCTTCTGAAGTACACATCTTCTGATGCAAAATCACTGTACAATATGTCTGCAAATCGATAAAACACAAATTATATATAGGCTGCTTGAGTTTATGACTATACATAATGCCATTGTTAGGCAGGAAACATAAGGAAACATTTGAATTTCCCTTAGGTGTGGAATTCAAAGTTTTAAGAGATATAAAATCCGTATACTCCCAAGAGCACAAAGCTTAGAAAGCTTTGTGTGCATTGTATGATCTCTAAGACAGCAAAATCCAGTATGCAGAACTAAGTACAGGATAATAAAGCAAAACCAGACTAGGAAAATATATCCAGTAGCTAACACTAGATCAATAGATAGAAAAACAGCCAGGAGGGGAAAAGGCAAGTGTGCATTTCCAGTGTTTAAATTTACTACTTTCCCTCTTCGTGGCAATGAATGTAGCTCATTGAAGACATAACATTCATAGGTCTCAATAATTTTTTAACTGCAATTAATTTTTGCAGTTACTACTGACCTGATTTATTTTCTGTCCCTCATTTTCACTCCTGTTTTATGTTTTAAAACTAGTACATGTCAATAGCTAAAATTAGCACTCTTCTTCTGGCTTTTTTCTGCCTGTCTGTGTTGTATCTCTCCAGTGATATAGAAAAGATCATGTCTTGGTAATTTATATGTGCTTATAGACTAATCTTGGGAAAACTATAATGTGCCAATGTTACTAACTCCTACTATTAACAAAGGCTTTCGATAGGAAAGTTCTCTTTGCCATTATGAAGAGAATGTGTAAATTTCAAAGAGTGCCTGAGTCTGCTGGGGAATATCACATGGACTAACTCAGCATCAGATTCAGAAAAGAAGGCCTTAATAAGCATCCATATATGCAGGAGAATGGAAAGAAAAAGCTGAAAACAATATTGTTGGATTTCTGAGAGAGTGTCAGAAAACAATGCTGCTTTGTGTGATTACGTAGTCTGCCTTTCTCAGGACTGTGGACCAGGGAGATGGTTCAGCCTATTCAATTTCCTTAGATTCTGTCTTCTTGTTATATTGCCTGTGGACAAGACACTAGGACAGTAATGGGGTTTTTGAATGTATTGATATTTTCATTTTTAATATTATATTTTTCTCTGGTTTTTTTTCTGGTTTTCTGTTTCTCACTTTTGTTTTGTTTTGTTCTAAATTACTCTTCCAAAGCTTATATGTATAAAGAACCCATGCTTAGCTGGAAGCAATTCCAGCTAAAAATTAGTTCCTTCTGCCTCATTATCCTACTATTTCATGCATCTCTGAAACTCTGCATTATACTCTATAAAGCTTCCTAGAGGAGATTTGTTGCCATAAGGCATCAATCAACATAACTTGTGATTAACCTCATGCTACAGAATAGAAGTATGTCAAAACCTACTCGTGTAAATGGCTTGATGTGTACAGCATAGACATTTACCATGCCAGATTCCATGTATATTTATATTGATCTGCTAGCTGTCCTGGCATTCTGAGTGGAGGAAGAAGCCCTACAAAAATAGATTTCACTCAATACAATACAACAAATTGTGGTAAGTGTAAAAAGCCAAACCAAAATATCTTGGTGCGGTAATTTCTTATTACCTGGAGTAACTACTTCTGCAGCTTTATATTGCTGCGTTTGGACACGTCTGGGCAGGCGGCTTTCAGAGAAAAGACAAAGCCACAGTGAAGGAAACAGATAACTCTAACTGTAGGCAGGCAGGTGGCTACAAGAAGAAATGTGATTCCTATCAAGCAGTCAACAGAAAGAGGAAAAAAATTCCAAAGACCTGAAGTAATCCTGCATGGAAGAGAAAATGAAAAAGAAGTAGATTAGTAAAATGTAAATCATTTTCCTGAGCCTCAGGATAAATGAACTAATCCTTCTCATCTCAATGCCAAATATGCATAATTTGAAAAGAAGAAGAATAACTTGCTTAAAGCATTTTTAGACATTTATTGAGTATCAGATGAAAAATATGGCATCTATAGCTAAGTTCTCTTTGAATTGTGCATTTCCACAAAGTATTTCATTTATTTAAATTGCTTTGATAAGGTCTCACAGGAGACTGATACTTATCAGACCTGGGGTGAAAGGTAAATACTGGTATAATTTAAAACTAGGTGAGTGAAAGATAGAAAAAGTAGCCAAGAGTAGGTATACTACACTAAAGTTAAGTTAAGTTAAACAAGGAAGAAATCACACAGTGAATTGCTGCAGAATATAGGCCCAGTCACTGCTGCTTTCAGCGTTTATTGATGCTGGGAAAGACTCACCCACAGTCAGACATTTTGACAGCAACAGTTTTGTTTCCTACTGCTTCTTCTTTTGTAAAAGACTTTTTTTTGGTGTTTTCCACCAGAAATGCTTATGCCTTGCTCTGTTCCCTGTTTCTGCTCTTTGGCCTTCCTTTATCAAATGGCATGCCAAATTGGCTTTGATTTAATTAATATTTTATTTTTACATCTGAAAATCCTCCACCTGTGTAACTGTGACAAAGCAAGATTTGTGCTGTGGAAGCAACTGAACAAATTTCTGATATCAGAAGAGATAAGTACTACTGAAGTGACAGCCATCTTTGTAATCAGTGACAGGTTACATGGTGGAGGAGTGAATGTGAGTTTCTGGTTTTTTCATCATAAGTCACATGAATCACTAAGAAACATAAATATGTGTAACATTAGAATTTGTTGAAAAAGAAATGCTGGACTTCCAAAGAAATTTGCAGTTTCGAACTGGTTTAATTTCATGGTTTTGGAGAGCACTTTAAAGACAGCACTGAAATTTTATATCGGGTAATAATCATGATCTTGTTCCTCACTTTTTTCTACACTTTGGGCCTTTCTTCCCCTTTTTCTTGCTGGGTATTCCTAATAGATAGTCGAATTTAATCAAGGAATGTAAGCCTATTCTTACTTGCATAACAAAAACTTATGTATTCAAAGAATATATGTATACAAAAACAAAACCAACTAATCAACCAATCAAAAAAAAAAAAAAAAAAATTTCAAGCACTTCCAGCCTGAGAAACATTTGCATTCAGTGTTTCCAGATGCTTTTTAACTGTGTGCAAATTCTTGATCAACCTACAGACAAATCATTAATAGTGAAAAGAATTTAAGCCAGTAATCAAATTGTTTGATGCAGATACCTCTTCCAGCCCTAGGCACAGGAATAAGTGACAAATTAGACATTATGCATAATGCAGACCTAAAGATGAACAGCAATTCAGCTGCTGCTCAATTCTATATTATATATTACAAACTGTAGAGAATTAAATCAAATTTCTAAGCAACATGGTTTTAATGGATGCGTGTCTGTTGTTTTGCTCCTGTTAATGCATTATTATTGCACATAATTTTATCTCCTAGTGTGGTTTTTTTTTCCTTTGGTGAAATTCTCAATTTCTCTTGTAACATCATAGTCCTTGCTACAAATTTTGCTTCTGCTGCTCAAAATCGTAGGTGAACACCTCACATAAAGACTTATAGGTCTTGATTTTGAGAAAACTACTCTATAATATATAACATTATTTAAAATCTGCTCCTTCAGAAATCAGTAATATTTTAGCTGATTTTAGTGTGTAAAAGCACAGTGATGGAAATCCAGTGTAAACTGTAATCTTATTTTTTTTCATATTCATAATCCACCTTCTAAATATGTGTCAATTGTAAATTTCTTAATTTAAAGGTACATTTCTTCCTTCAACATGAAGAATATGCAGATTTTTCTACTATTTCCTATTTGTGAATTGTCCTCCATGTCAACATATATCTGGTCCTTCACTGTGTGCTTGATTTCTTTAAAAGGCAGAAGAATCAACTAGGACTAGTTTACCATCATTATGTAAATTTTCAGGGATTTGTACAAATATTACACATTGTGCAACATTTAAGAGATAAATTCCTCATCCAACTCTTCAGAGACTGTAAACATAAAAAAATATTAATTAAAAATAAATTTGTTAGGAAGATTTTGTGAACTACTTAGGTATATAAGTTGCTGTTCTTTGATAGTTCTAACCTGTACTCACTGAGATTTGTTCAATTACTCCAGATTCTGGTTTCAGCTCAGGTTCCACAGGATGCTACTCCACTTTACTCTCTGTGCTCTTCTTTCCTTCCAGAAGAAGGAAAAGGGAGCAGTGGAAAAGGGACTGGTAGGAAAGGGATGTTGTTCTCCTTGTTTGATGAGGAAGGTGCAACAAAAACATGAACTTGGGCTACAGGAATGGGAAGCTAACTACTTCTGGCTTGGTGTCTCTAAATTAATCAGGATAAAAACTATGTGTTTTCTGCAACTAAGTGAAGCTGAAATTCCCACTAACTCATACATAGAGAAATGCTGTACCCCTTTGAAAATGCTGTATTACCTTCAGCTTTGTTGTTTCTGTGTATCTGGCCTCTTTGATCTTTTCTTCTCCTTAACTGAAAAGCTTCCTCTCTCGACTTCACAAAAGTCAAAGAAATCAACAGAAGGCTTTCAGATTTAATTTGAAACATCTCTCATTTTGAGTTTCATCAGTCAAATCCTCTGATTTTGTCATCCCTTACGACTCTTCACAATCTCAAAGGAAAACAGCTCTCAGGCCACAGGACTACCTCTATAAATCTTCAAAATCCTGTATCTAGGCCTGTTTCATCTGTTGTAAACCTGCAGCTTTGCACAGGTGAGTGATCATCTCTGCCCTAATAAAGTTGGTAATGTAGTTTGAAATGAAATTTGATGCCTCCCTTTTTGGAAGAAGCAGTGCTATTTGAAAATGAAATACAGGCCATTTGTTTGACGGTCACTCCATTATATTATAGCCAGCCTTCCTGTACTCATACAAAAAGCAAGATGTGAAATAGTGATATTTAGAAAAAAAAAAAAAATCACTTGGTAATTGCACACAAAAATGGCAAGCCTAATATTTTTATGTGATTTTAGTAAGCAGATTCTTCCTGAGAAATAGCTTTCCTAACAAAATCAAGTTCTACTGTTGCATTTCATATGGGTCTTGAGGAGATGGTTACATAAGCTGAAGGGCAACTACATATTTAATGCCTCACTTCCAACTCATATTGCACAATACAGACTGAACTCTTATAAATGAACTCTTCACAGAACAGTATTTGAATTTGTAACAAAGTCATGAAAATACCTACGTCTACCCAAAATGCCTTTAATGCGTTTGTTAGCTAGCAAGGTTTCATTGCCTTGCCATTAAACAGCTTCAAGGGAAAGGGTTTAGAAAAAAACAATCTTTTTGCTAGTACATGTAGAGACATTGAAGTGCAGCAGGAATTAAACCCACTAATCTACATCTTGGTTGGTGCAAACCACTGGTAAGATGCAGTCTACAAATGTCTATTTGCCCTATCTGGGATGAGAATTCTCCAGCCATGATTCATTTCTGTACAAAAACCTTTGTAAGAAAATGTTCTGACTCTCTTTGTTTCTGGTTTTGCTAATGAAATTTATTTATAATGTATTTCAGGGAAGATTACCATTCAGTATAAATTTAATAAACTCTATTGACACAGGTGGAGTTTTTCTTTTTATACAAACTGACACTCTGGGTCTATAAACATGCAAGGGTTGAACTCGATGACCTTGAAGGTCTTTTCCAACCTTAATGATTCTATGATGCTATGCTGTACTGTTTTCCATTTGCACATGATTGACATTCACTATTTGATTTTCTGAGCTAAAAGACAATATTTAAATCTCTTGAAAGTATTCAGCAAAAGTCCTTTTATATTTTATTATGTGCTTCCTGTATTTTCTTTCCACAATTTCAACAATTGACTTTTAAAAGTATT
Source organism: Rhipidura dahli (assembly GCA_013399225.1). Taxonomy (NCBI): domain Eukaryota; kingdom Metazoa; phylum Chordata; class Aves; order Passeriformes; family Rhipiduridae; genus Rhipidura; species Rhipidura dahli. The sequence continues at coordinate 1,850,196 of VXAC01004729.1, read as the reverse complement.
TATTTTATATAGGCTACTGCCTGAAAGAGCTATGCAATAGATTTTCCCCCTTCCCTGTGTTTCCATCCTAAAAGAAAAGCTATTAAAGCAGGCAGAAATCTGATTGCAGTCTCTGTTTTCAAGCATTCTGGAAACTGGTAAATTTTTCTTTCTGTGATGGTGAGAAAAAATATTAGGGTCTATAAAAATATTAAAGTGTATATAAAATGAATTGAGTTACAGTTTTTTTCTTTCAAGAAATATATTCGTGCAAGTGGTCTGCATGGGAAAAAGAAATCATTTATTGTCCTTTCAGTTACTTCCTCTTGCTATTTCATTTTATCCTGTCTGTTTACTTATTTTCACCATCCCTTTCCAAAATACTTAAAGATTGACCTACCTTCTCAAGTTTCCTCTTACGTTATTTTTATTTTAGATTAAACAAGTAGAATGCTAAAACATTACCCTACAGCTGTTGGTACCCAAATGGAGACAATTAACATGATTCAAGTATCTGTCAAGGAGTGAAATCCAAATATAAAGTTTGATAAATAATAAACCTGAATATTTAAGTTAATCATGGACAGCCTGTGATTTTGGAATATAACCCAAATGACCTGAGTATATTATTTGCTCACTGATTTAATTTGCCAGCATCAGTTACAAAGGCATGCAGATGGTGTCTCTTGCTGTAACCTGAATGCTTGTTTGTGAGATACATGGCTAGGCCAACAGCACTGAATGCACAGTTTTGCTTCAAGAAATATATAACATATTCAATGCACTCTTAAAATGTATTAATATTAATCATACTTAGAGGTATATTACCAGAAAAGGAAACTCATCTCATTTTTAAGGCTCCTTCAATATAATCTAGAATATGTATTCAGAGGTGGTCTGCTTATATGATAAAGATGCCTGAAGACATGCAGGCAGACTTTGGAATACTGTATCATCTGATTAATATTTAAGATCTAAAGAAAATTGATAAGGCAGCTGCAAAAAAGTGACAGCAAATATAGGGAAACATTTCCTTCCCTGGAGGACTTCTGACCAATGGAGCTCTGTGCAATTTCTTACCAAATGTGAATATTTCAGGTTCTTTTAAGGTAGTTTTGCAGCAAGCATTCAACTGTGTGCGATGTGCAGCTGCTGGGAATATTTGGATTTGGTCATATTTTGCTTACCATTTCTAAATAGTTCCATAGTTTTCCTCATTTAAAGAAACTTCCCATGATAGGGAAAGGGATATAATTTGTTGTAGTATTTAAAATGGTCAAGTTGGTATTGAACAGCTGCTCACCCAAAGAGGAATGCAATATGAAGCTGTGCTGTTCAGAGATAATAATGACAAACTATAGGTATAAAGTTCAAACACTTTGTAATCCAGCCCATGTATTGAGCTTCATGGTACAGATTTTAGGACAGGCTAAGGAGTTTAAGAAACCAGTTACTCAAATAAGATTTATCTAAAATGTGTTATGATGATCTTGTCTTGAGAAATTTCAATTCATGGATGTAAACATCTCCAATTATTTCTGAGGGTTCAGTACATGTACTGTTTTCAATCCATGTTTGTGTAAAAGAATATTTAATACATTCGTATAGCATTGTAGTCTTGCAAAACCCTATGCAGGAATTAAATTTGTTTTGTAAATATTTTAATGCATTTAGGTTTTTCTTGCACAAATATGTGGAATGGTAAGAGTAATAGTTATTTAGTAATAGCAATAGTGATAATATATTTAAACTTTTTTCTTCATCTGTTTGGAATTGCATACTATTAAAAGTTCTTCCTTTGAGAGCAATTAGTGGAGATACTTAGAAACCCTCAAAGAATGCTATGGAAAGAATTTGTCAAGTAACGTATTCTGTAATTTCCTCATTTTTCTGATTTTTTGATTTCTATAAAGGTTTTCCAGTATTCCTTGGATAGACTCCTTATTCACATTTATAAAGAGTTTTTATTTTTCCCTATGTGAACAGTTTTAAGTACTGGAGATCTCTATCTTTTGGGTGTCAAATAGCCTAGAGAGTATGTGAACATGGCAAGTTCTTTGGGTCAGTGTCTGTCTTTGGATTTCTGTAGTGGTTTTGCCATAATGAGGCTGCAAGCTGAAGGAAATGTGGTAATGAATCATCCCCACCAGTACAGGAACATGGACAGGTGGGATAAATCACCCCCTGGAGATGCTCGTCTCTCTTCATTAAATGAGGGCTAGGGGAGAGGTGACAGCATGGACCAGACAGCAAACTTTCTGAATGTCAAAGCTAAATGAAAAATTTAAGCAAATTTTACATAAGTGCTCAGAATCTTTTTTATTTTCTCTGTCATTGGATACCTGGAGAATGTTATTTCTTTCAACAGTATGCATTTATGACCTAAAAAGCACTCTTCATTAGCCCAGAATTATTCACATTAAAATTGAAAAAAATATCTATGCCTGTCAGAAACCTTAGGTTTATATCAATGTGTGAAATATTTACATATGAAGTCATCATTTATCTGATGTGAGATCAGCATTTCATGGAGAGGTTTAGGCTCCATCAGTTATCAAATAGCAGAGAAAAGCACCTGACACAGACAGTTCATCCCACTGCAAGCTCAGTGACAGTATCCCACACACCTGATACTTGAATTATTTGAAACTGAGCATTCTGAGTCCTGCCCTCCATCACAGTAAATCAGGTCAGCAAGCCTCTCTCTCTTATTTGCAGATTATAAAAGGAAGCTAAAATAAATAAGGTTATCCAAATAATAATTTAAACCAAATAATTAAAACGCTTATGTAGTTTACATTTTAATGGTCTCTTTGTCAAATGTGAAACTCAGAGTGAAGAATTTTGGACAGACAGCTACACAAGTATTTCTGGGGAGATACCCTTCTTCCTGCAGGTATGTTTCCTTGTGTTTGGTACTGTGACACTTGCATGTCAACTTCTTTTTCTGGAAACTGCTCTTTTGGGTAGTTGTTTTGCAGGGTGCCATCAGTCACACAGATTTTTCTTGTGAGATATCCTGTTTTAGTCTCTGGAAACCCATAGGAAAATATCTGAGTGAAAGCATTGAGGTAAGTACCATCTAAATACGCATATAGTGAGTGACATACATATTTGCATGTTGTTACCTGGGCAATATTTTTTGCAAATGTGGAAATCAGGTGGTAAAATAATCATTCTGTGAAAGATAGTCCCATGAATTAGCAGAGAGTAATGCATTAAATATAAACATAAATCCTAAATTTCTTTCTTTATCTGATTTTTTTTCTCCTTTCTAGCCTTGTCACTCCCCACCTCCCCCTAGTGGGATGGGGAGTAGAATCTGGAAAAAGCAAAACCCGTGGGTTAAGAGCAATTTAAAATTGAAATAANTACAACAATAATAATTATAATGAAATGGAGAGGGGAAAAGTAGAGCTGAACTCCAGAAGAACAAGTGATTCACAATCCAATGGTTTGCTGAGTGTTGGCCTATCCTATTGGAGTGATAAAGATGTTCTCCTCATGCAAAGGTTTGTTGAACCAGGCTTTTACACTGAGCAGAGAGGTATGCTTGAAGGCTGATTCACGTGAATGTAATGCCATACACTCAACAGTATATTGCTCAAATACTCCTTCTGTTTTCAGCATAGTCAACTCTTTAAAGCAGGTATGTCCCAAATTCTTGTAGGATTGAATTTATTCCCTTTATAAATGCTAATAGGATATGAGCCTATGCAGGTATAAATTAGTGTTCAACTTACATGAGTTTTAACACGTGAAACACTGAACCCCTAGAGAAGTGACTTATAAATTAATAGAGTATGACTGAATGCAATGGAAAGATGCTGAGACACATCACACCAGGTTTTGGCTTTGACTGCTGGAAAAGATTATTGTTACTGTAATTCATACATAATGGGAATTTGACTCAGCTCCTAAGTATGGTGTTGGCAATTCTAAACATCTAGTCTTAGTAAATGTATGGTTTTTCTTAATGCTTTTAGAGAAAGGAAACAAAAGTATGTCTATTAAAGCAGGAAAGAAGCTGGCTAGAGTGCACAGTTAGGGTACAAAACTCAGTGCTGATCATGTATTTCAGCAACTTAATGCACTTCTTTTACCGATTTGATTGTTCCAAATAAAACCTTTTTTAGCTAATTCTCTTAGATTTAGATTATGAAAGCATAAAATCTGAACAATTTAAGGAACGTTAAATTTGTAAATTAGTGCATTTTATGCTTCTTTAACACTTTTAAAGCTTTCATTTTCAGATAAAAAGATTCTATAATGGGAAAAGAAGAATATAAAGTAAAAGCAAATTCACTAATCCAACATTTTTTATGAGTAACACTTTCTCTTAATGGTACATTTAGCTAATACTGCATTACAGACAAGTTCTGACAGGAGTACACATAATGTCTGCATTATTACCAAATTAATATTTTATGATCAATGCTATTGTCATGAAAACAAGACAAATTAATCAAACTAGTCACTTAAAATTAAGGATCTTTTATGCAGCTTTTTAATTTTGGTTGGGTATTAATTACTCATTTTCTTGAAATCAGAACATCCATTTGTTTCCATTCAGCTTCATCCCTTAAAGAGGGACTTGAACTGCAATGTACTTCCATGATGAGGAATATGTTGTTTGGTGGTCAGCAAAAATGACAAGTTATCAATTATTAGCCACTATTACAGGGAGTGAAACATTATGCACTCCTCAAAATCAACACCTGATACCCAAAGAAAAGTAACTGATAATCCAGTCTTTTTTATTGATATTACTTGGCTTGTTCTGAGATGTTGGAGCAGATGGAAAGACTATTTCACTATGCTAAAAACTGCAGGATATATGACTTATCTGCTTGCTTCTGTCTTGGGTCATGGGGCCACATATCAGAGAGTGGAGGTAATCTCTAAAGAGCTTTGAAGCTGGCCATCTGTCTGAGAATGCTGATCATGTTTTCCCATTTCTACCTCACAGAAATCGGGTAATACAAACCACCAAAATACAGTGATAGCAATGTCAGACACTGGCTTCAAGTTGCAGATCCACCACAGCATTAAAGAAAAATCCTGCAGAGCTGCTTCAAAGAGCAAGAAACATCAATTGATCTAAAAATCACACAGTTCTGTAAAACTCACTGAACATAATAACCTCTTGTCTTTGAGAGATGAGGCTAACTAATATAACTTGCAGCCAAAGCAATTCTGATGTTCCTAATTTGTTTCATTAACTTGTTGTGAGGTTAACAGAAGGCCAGAGGGCAAGTACTGAGTTCCATGTCAGTCATCAAGGTATAAGAATGTGATTTTGCATTGGAATGAAAATTAAAAATATTTTTTGCTGTTGCTGGGCCCTCGTTTTGAGCTTTTCCTTTCTTCCCCTTTTTGAAAAGGAATCGTGTCTAAATAAGTAACTTCAAAAGTAAGTTTACATCTCTCCATAGGAGAAAGCTTTCAAATCATAGCTTCTCTAATTACAAGAACTTCAGGTTTTTTTCAGTGGAGGTACCAACTTGGCTCTTGGCACCTCTCTGTGGAAACTGATATTCTATTTCAAGGTACATATGAGGTTAGATGTCCCTAATTTGGCAGTTAAGAGCTTTAAGCATAGAGGTACCTCAGGTCAGTACTCACATCATCAAACAGAACGTGTGACAAGAGGGAATCAAATCAGTATCAAATCCTTCTAAGTTTTAATAAAACTTGAAGAGCCATTAAATAACAATTACCAGTGTTTTAGTGAAATGTTTTTTTCAGCTGCAACATGTTAACCACTGACTTATTTAAATCAAAACTGAAATATTTTTGAAGTGTTTCAGCCAAATATAAGTAATGTGTAATATCTCATTTGATTTTCATGAAAGAGAATACATAATAACAGATGGTAAAGCAAGTGTATATCAAGCCTGATAGTGAGAAACAGGTAATATGTAACAGCTATAGTAGAGATGCAGTCTTTGATAAATACATCTTATTGTCTTAATGAAGTCATGATATTCCACTCTTTAGGCTAGCCTGAAACAGCTTTACTTTTTCTCTTGCCACACTGCTAATAACACACAAGGGTCTAAGGATTCCCCTTGTGACGAAATGTTGCTATAAATGACAATGAATGTAAAAACAGCTCTGTAAAGTACAATAATATATTTCTAGCATAGCTGAACATTCTATTTTATTAAATAGATTTAGAGATACATTTAAACCTGTGTTATATGAACTAGAATGGTGACTATCATTCCAGACTTTCCTAAGTCCATCTAATTAAACTGATTTTGTAGGAGAAAAATTGTGTTTATTTGGGTTTTTTTTTTTCTCCAGAGGATGTTTCTTTGACTTTAGAAGTCCAGGAATACTAAAATCCCCCAAAGGTTCCTGATGTTGCCCATTACTGTGTCTTGGAGGAATAGTTACTTCATCACAGATTATAGCTTAAACTCAGTTTTCCAAAACATGATAGTTTATAAAATTATAGTATGGGCTATAACATTTGTTGTTGATTCATGCTCAGCCTAAGGCAGAAATTCTGCTGCCTTATAGAAGAAAATTATGTTTCCTAGAATGAGAAGGGTATATGACAACTGTAAAGACAGGCACTAACAGCTTGATTTAAAAAAACAAATTATTTGCTCTTATCGGAATATTCTGCAGATCATGAAGCTGGAGGGCTATTCCTAATATTCAGTTTAATATTCTGAGGTAACTTCATACAGAGCATAGTAGCATCACCATCCCATTTGCTGCAGTATGTGCACAAACAGTAAATACTGGATTACATGCTGGTCTCATATAAACCAGTGTCATTCCAGAATAACTGTTCAAATCACTGAAGCAATTTCCCTGGAATTAATCAGGCTGAATCCATCTGTGAGGGCAGAGAATTTAGTTCCACCATGGCCTTTCTCCACATCCTTTCAGCTCCAGAGTCTGCTACTGGTTTTGTACACAGGAAGAGGACATAAAAGGAAAGTACAAACATAGAATTAAGCCTTAAATAAGCCTTGGAGAGTGGATAAGGTCACATCAACTTTGTCATCTTCACAGACTCAAAAGTTTTTAGGAAGCTATCAGACCTGTTTGTGTGTGCTGCTGTGTGAGAAATAATGTAGTATGGAAATGTTCAAACTCCTTTCAATCATGTGGTCTTCTTTACAGGCTGAGAAATTAAGGGTCTGAGAAATATATCAGACAACTTCTAGAATGAATATGGATCTCATCCTAAAATTAAACTAAAATATGAATGTTTGAAAGAACTAAGGTTGACTGTAAGAATTTTCTTAAGTTTAGCATCCAGAGAAGGATTCATCCAGTGCAAGTGTCAAGAAATCTCTTCACAGTCTCCAGGGTATCAGAGACTTATCAGAGGGCTGGCAGATGGGACTGGAGACATATGAAAGACTAATGCTGCTGTAAAGAATCATCTGAGACAGAAGGAAAATATCCCAGATTATCTAAACTGCTATTAATTGCCTAAATATAGGCAACTGAAACCCTACCCCTGTTAAGCAAGTTTTAGACATTTGATATTTCTAAGCTGAGGCAATTTTGGTTTGATTTTTGACATGGTAATGTTCAAAGTTTTGGCTTTACTGAAATCACCTTGTTTCTATGACAAGATAATATTCTTGGATAATTATTTGTAAGTCATGAAAGAAGGTGATATTAGAAAGTGAAAGTCTATGTTTCACTTTGCATATTAGATTCAAAGATTTTTGAGAAAGCTCAGGTTACCTAAAATGCCAACTTCCTTCCTTTTCAAATTTTCCATTGTAACTTTATAAATATAAGCTCTCTGACAGCTTGGACAGAAATCTCATAGGAATAATCCAGACATCTTAGTGTCATAAACTATAATATCTACAGTGATTCTAAAATCCATCTCCTAGTCTGAATTTAACTTCTTGGATTTCAGCACTGTCTTTTCAGATCTCATCTAGACTGGGAAGTGAAATTACTCTCTCTGCATAGCCTATTTGAACGATTGTGGTTTACATTGTTTCCACCATTAAGTATGAATTTGAATAATGCATGACACAGAATTACAGGATGAGCAATTCAAATTGAGTTAGCCCTGCATACCATCATATTTTGAGTCTCCTGACTTGTGTATGCTTGATTATTCAGACTCAGTGTAACATTAATGTTTCTTTATTTCTATTTAATATCAGAGAGAATGTCCTACAAATCCTGTAATGGTGTCTTTATGGCCAAAGTAAAGCTGGCAAATACTGGACAGTATATTAGTGCAAATATAAATAAATTAATTAAAATTGTTTACCAGCTAAATTCTAGATGTTAAAAGTAGCTATCAGAGCAGTAGGTACATCTCTGCATGCTCAAATAATGTCTTTGGGTTGAAAAATTGGTGTAGAAAGCTTAGATGGAAAAACAAAAAAGTGGTATTTATTATAATCAAGTGAAATTAGCATTAAGAAACAGCTCAATCTGAACATTTCTCCCTTCTCCACACATGCATGCGAGGCACAAATTTCTTGTACTCAAAAACAGATTTCTCGCAACCTCTTGGGGAAAACGTAGAACATTCTTTGCAGCTCTGTAAGCCTTTATAGTCTAGGTTCAGGGGCTCTTTCAGGACCTTTCAGAGATTTTCAGTGTTGCAAATAAGAAGTATAGATTTTTTAAAAAAACTTTTCTTCTCTTTTTGCATTTTTTATAGTCCCTCTTTGCAGTCACGTCTGTCATGCAAAACCTCCTCTAAAAATGAAAGAAATAATAAAGCAATAGATGGGTTTTGCTAGCCATAAAGGCAGAAAAATACCTATTTTTATTTAGCTATCTAGCTGAACACATTCTAATTGTCATCTTGTAAATTAAATCTATCAGCTGAAGGAGTTAGAACTTTTCTCCCTGGAGAAGAGAAGGTTCATCACAGGAGAGACCACATCAGTTTTCCAGTACTTAAAGATGTCTGCAAAGGGAATGGAGGCTCTGACTTCATGAGGAGCCACGTGAAGAAGACAAGAAGCAAAAGGTACAAGTTTCATTGGAGGAGGTTTCATTTAGTTATAAGAAAGACATTTTCTTACAGCAAGAATAAGCATTCACTTGAACAACCTATTCAGGGACATGGTGGTAGTGTCCTTATCCACTAGAAGCTTTCAAGATGCAACTGGACTCTGTGTTAGATGACTTTGTCTGGCTTCTGTTTCCGGGGAAAGATGGGAAAAAGTGAACTTTTGAGATCCCTTCACACTTGGGCTGTTCCATGATTCTGTGAATAGACATATTCAGAAACCACTCTGAAGCAAGAAAAATGAACTTTGATGGGAAAATTAGTAGGTAAACAGTTACAAAGTCCTGTGGAGAAGATTATGTCTTATGAGGAGATTAAAATGAATTGGTTTATCTAGTCTAGAAAGGGGCCTAAATGAGATATAACTGCTGTTTTTAAACAGAGTGTAAGTACTGGAGGAGTGGTATTTAAGCAAACAGATAACTGTGGTGTGAAAGCAAATAAACATAGACAACACTATGGAAACATGCAAGCTTAAAGTTTTAAGAGGAATTTTAGCTGTAGAATGAATGATGTTCTTTATGTTCCAACAGCAACCAGAAGAGTAGATACATTTACAGGTGAACAGTAACAGCAATAAAGGAAAATTAAGGATCTAAAGAGTATAGCTATTTTTAGAGCTCAGGCAAATGCAAGTATTATAACTTGGTCCTCGTAAATATGTAAGTAAATAGGACAACCAAACCATCAAAATACCAACATAAAATTTGATTTGCCTCCTTCTTCAATCTTACAATTTCTGAAAAAAAAAAATCCCAGATTGTTCTTTTTTCTTTCTTTTTTTTTCTCTCATAGCACTTGTTATTTTTACTCCCTGATGATCATCACAAGGCAGAACTTGGTGCCAGGTTGGCTTGTCATGCGGTAATGATGCCTAGGATGGCCACGTAAAACACAGAGACTAGACAAGAATAAGAGAATAAAAAGAGGTATTTATTTGAAGGGTCTTCAAAGTACACCTTGGGCAGTCCAAAGGCTACAGCCAAGATGGATCCCGAGCCACACTTTTATAAGTTTGGTTCATTTGCATATCAGGGTTAATTGTCCAGTTACAACCTCAGTTCATGATGTAATTACCCCAAGTTCGCCTCCCTTCAGAGGCTTCTAGTTTACACATTTTGGGGCCTGGTGTCCTTGAGGTGGAAACCTAGAGAAGTTTTGTTATGTCTACCCAGCATGAGAGAACAGCAGCTAGCAGGCCACAAGAAATTCAGAGTTACACATTAGGAAATAGAGGATTTGAAAAATATTAAAGTTAAAACCTGAAGCATCAGTAAAGGGATGCATTTCCATACTTGCAGCACTGCTACATGACCACTTATTTTCTGGATGGAGAAATGAATGGTGTGCCTGTAAACATCCCAAGGGTTAGAACTTCACAGAGACGTCTGGGCAGTGGAATGGTGTAGCCCAGGATATATGATGGAGCTGCCATGGAGAGGGAGTCTGGGAAGAACTGACAGTTCTTTCCTCAGGAATTGCCCTGATCAGTTCCTCCACCAGCATAAAACTTGTTCTTTAATAAGAGCTGGTGACATCATGTTATTACAGCCTGGTGTAACCTTGCAAGTGTCTTTGTACCCTGGGAGTCAAGAAAAGAAAAAGCCTTCAAGCATAGAAGGGTCTTGATGGCAGAAAAATTCATTAAAGGAACTCTCAGGATACCATGAGGTTCACATTTTAAAATGCCAAAAAACAATGCAGGCAGTTTGAATGTTAACCTGAAGATAAAATATGCTTTCTTTATATTCCCAATGATGCAAGTTTTGACCTTCCACTCATCATTCCATATTTGTAGATAGTGGAGAACAGAGCCTCCAGGGCTAGGAGTGTGAGAGAATAGGGGCATTCAAGGGAAAGCACATCTTTCATTGTGTGTGGCAGGCAAAGGAAATGCTCCCTTTTACTGAAGTTACATTTCAATAGATCACAGTCTTTGTTTATCAAATACAATATTTTTGTGTTCCTATTACACACTTGAGTTTAGACTTCCTTTCTGCAGATATGATAACTCCAAATATTATCAGGGAAAAAAGAAGGCGATTTTAATCTAAATTCTGTCTGCACAAAGCTCTTTTCATTACAAGCCCAGAAGCCAAGCACAACATATCTACAATATTTGATTAGGATCCACTGAGTATCAAGTATAAATTTATGCACAGAAGTTTCCTCCTGCAGTGCTGCTGCTAAGATATCGAATGCTGTTTTTCCCATTGTCTCTTTTCCCAAAGACCCTTCTGTCTCTCAGGCACCCTGTACTGAAAAATAAGTTCTTTTTCATGTGAAAAACCTAAATCTGTCATAAGGAACACTGCTGAACCAACTTGCTGCAATACATTAGCAAGAAAAATCCATGGAGCGAGGAATGGTATAGAGGTAATCTAGAGGATTAGGAGTCACACAGTCAGTCAACATTTAAATCCTTTACAGATGGAAAACTAGCAGAGGTCTGAGTAAGGTGGTTAAGACTATTGTGAAGTTCACAGAGATGAGCAGGAAATATGAGCCCTGAAAGAGATGTGAATTCTGAACCACTAGGAAACTCTGTTTGTCTTTTAAAATACTTTTTATTATTTCACAGTTCAGAAGGAAAATGTCAAGTTATATTGCCAATTAATAAGAAGTGAAATTGCCTGCTTAGCTTAGGGAAATTTAAAATATAGAAAGACATATTACAAGTAGGCATTTTAGTAGTTAGAGGTGGGGGCAGTTGGAGCGATTGTTTTGGTTTTCATCAGCTCATTTTAGATCTAATACCTCTGTGACTGTGAAGCCAGTGGGACATACTGCAGCAGGACAAGATAACAGCTATTTTTCATTAATATTTAAGGATCTACTGTATCATTTCTGTTGTGTACTGAGCCACCATATGTGCAATAGGGGGCTTTAACAGACCTGAAATTAGGCTACCTAGTCTTTACCATATGCATATATGTGCATGCCATATGCACATTTAAAGTCCATTTGCATAGGGTCTGTTTCAGGTTTTTGCATTCAGTTTTGCAGTCATAAATTAAGATCTAGCTATTAGTGAGATCCATTCTAAACAACCATTAATCTTTCCTTAGTATCAGTCAATATGAATGAGAGGTGACAAATACATACAAGTAGCCATTGCTTGTGTAAATTTTAGATTCAAATTACAAAGAGCTGAATTCTGAACACAAAAATGCTGAAAAACGACGTCTTTTTATGTATAATACTAATAATAGAATTTTGGGGGTTATTCTTGCAGGATAAGGGCTAATGGTTTCATACCAAAAGAAGAGAGGTTTAGACAAGATGTAAGGAAGTAATTGTTTTACAATTAGGTAAATCATTGCCACAAGCTGCCCAGAGAGACTGTGGATGCCCCAGCCCTGGAAACATTCAAGGTCAGGTTGGACAGGACTATGAGCAACCTGTTCTATGTGAAGATGTTCCTGTTTATTGCAAGGGCATTGGGCTGAATTATTTTTAAAGGTGCCTTCCAGCCCAAATCATTCTATGATTATTTCTTGTTCTAATTCATAAATTCATAAGATTCATTATTTTGGAAAAAATCCCACAGTTTTGTGTGGATTTGGAGTTTCACCATAGACATTAGCACTGTTTACATTTTACATGATAATAGTTGTTTAAAGATTTGTAAATTATTCAGGAAAGATTCTTTTCTCCTGGTTTTGTTTTGTTGGTATTTTTAATGAGACAAATATCAGTTTTAGCTAGAGGTGTTAGAGCAGAGCCAAAACTCTATCTAAGATTTATTTGTAAATGTTAAATGAACTTTCAGAAAATGCTTAGTCAGAGATGTCTTGTAGAAAGCAATTTTCAGAGAGCATGTTTAAGAAAATATTAATTTCCATCACAACACGCAGAGTAAACTAGATTCATTCTCTTACAGATACTTTTAAAAAGGTCCTCTGGATATGGAATAAAACAATGAAACAAAAGGTTCTATGAGCCTGAGTTTCTGTGCCCTAGTCATTAAAGCAGTCATCTGCCTCTACCTGATTAAAGTAGCTGCTTCTGCACTCTAGGTGATGTTTGGCTTGTAAAACACCCGTAAATAAATCTGTCAGGTGCAGACACCAACTCAGAGAGGTTACAGAGTTTCCCAGTTTTTAGTTAACAGGGGCTTAAGTGGTCTTATCTGCATCAACAAAAGCACATCTTAAGTCCACAGCTATAAAGTCACTGCACTTGCAAAGATGAAGAGCAGACAAGATTTGACTGCGTGGCTCAGCACGTGGGTGTGATGCTCCTTGCAAACTTGTGCTGCCTTTTTCTGATCCAGTGGGGAAGACAGTCTTCCAAGGACTGTTTGCACACAGTGATATCTCTCTCTGCAAAAGTGCTTGATATATTGACTCATTACAAATTCGAACTTAACTGCCAAATTGAGGCTGTGATGTCTGTGTCCATATGACAAAATTCCACAAGGCTGGGTGGATGTATTTTTCTTCAGGCTCGACAGGAATGTGCAGCATATGAGCAACTCTATTGATGACCAATAAATTTAATACCTATGAAACCTCCTCACTCAACTGGTCAAAGACAAATCCAAAACACCCTAATAACCCTCCCAAAAACCCCAACACAGCCAACAAATATAACAAAGGATACCTCATGCTTTAAGTCTGGTCTACTCTTTATATATATTTTTTATTCTTGTGGTGCCCTTTAAATCTTTTCTAACCATTCCTGCGGCTGTAGATACACTAGAAATCTCCTAGGCTAATTAAGCAAAGTTCTTATCAGAAATTACAGCAATAGCCAGCTAGCCAAAATACTAATCTCCCAATGGGCAGCTTAAGCTTTGTCTCTGAAATCAATCATATTTGCAAGCAGCCTGTAATGTTATACATACTGCAGCCTAGTGTTAAATACTGTCCTATATCTAGCTTTTGAATTTGAATCCCGGGACTCATTCTGTCATGTTCAGTAGAATTTCACCCTGCAAAGAGCCCCACAGTTTTCCACAGAATATATGCTGTAGTTTTGCATGCATCACCTAAAATAAATCTGCCTTTGCATGTTATAGTATCACTCACAACACAAGTATTACAGTATTTTTAGTGTTAACCACATGGCCTGTTTGTTATATCCTTAAAGACTCCATCAAAGAGAACTTGAACATAGATTTCATGCAAAGGGAGGACAGTCAATCTAATGTTAATACTTGTGTTCAAACTCTGTGCCTTACATTAATGCTATCTTGATCCTTTTCACTTTATTGTTTCACAGGCAACCGTTTCCATAGCTGTAGAAGTGGAAGGCTACTCCTATTTTCACAGTACGATTTAGATTCTGCAGAGTAGGATAAAGGCTACTGGACTTGATAAAGTGTAACTGGTTGTGGAAAGTGGTGAGTTGGGTTTTATGTATTTCATTTTGCTTTTCATTTTNAAAAAAAAAAAAAAGAGGAAATGACTGTTAGTGAAATCTATTCTAGTTTGTTTTAATTTCCTTTTAAAATGATTTTGTTAACAGGAGAAGTCTCCACTCCAAAGTACACAGAGTGGAAAAATCCCAAAGGTACATTTTGGATTCTACAAGGAATCAAAAAAAATGCAAGGACTGTAAGCATTGCCTCTGAAGCTCTCATGTGGAGAGAAATGACGGGGCTTGCTGAATCTCACAGGAAAACCTGCTGTCTCAGCAACAATTACTGTAGATGTGCTTACAAACTGACACCAGTGATAATGTCAGCGTGCAGCTGGGGTCTTAAATGGAACCTGCTGCTCCACACCAGCTTATTCAAGCAGATTCATGGGCAGAGAAAAAGCAGGCAGAGGGGCAGAGAAGATGCCAGTGCATTTGTGTTTGTGCATGTGTGTGTGTTTATTATAGATATATGAAAATGCAATCCTGCATTTAGAAATGAAATGTGTAAAAAGGGGAAGACAGTGAAGGAATAACAACTACCACTCAGCAGGGGATTCAGGGCATCAGGAAAGCAGCGTGATGCCAGCAGGTGAACAGGGCAGCAGGAGCCTGGTAACTGGCAGCCAACATGTGGCCAGCCAGCAGGCAGCAAACACCTGGAAGCTTCTTTGTGAACCAGCCAGCAGGAGCCTGGTACAGTGCAGAGAGCAGGTGGATGGGGTGGCAGCCAGGCTGGATACCTGGCAGCTGCTTGGGGTCAGCTTGTCAGAGAACTCACTACACAGAGCCATAAGAAGGGCTGTTTGCTTTTTCTCTGTTGCCTTATGATTGTTCACATATTTTAATGGGAAAAATGAAACACAGCTTCTCCAAAGTGCCTTTTGTGGGGAAGGGGAAGCCTGTGTCATTGTTTAAGCATTTTTTTTCAGTAGTCATTTTCAAAGAACTGTCTCATTTCCAGCATCTCTTGAGCAATACTGTAATGGAATTTCTTTATATTGGTCAGACATTTAACAGTTCTGGTTTTAAGTGCCATGACCCATATTTAGATCTCCAAAGAAAGTTTACACATTAACAGTTTAAAACTAGCTACAGCAGCAACATCATTGCAAACCTATTCCAGTGAGCTCTAGAGCAATGAGATAATTTTTCTGATCTCTAGAGGAAAAAATAGAGATTATGGAAGAGCTGATGGCTTTCATTACAGCTCCACATACTTTAAGGCACTACACTGAGTGCCACTACCTAGAAACTGGCTTTGCATGTCTGTCCTGTCCCTGATGAGCCCTGCAGAGCATGGCAGCCAGAGAATAAGAAGTGCTATTGCTGCAATGTCAACCCCCTGGTTGTGAAGGGGACTAACTGGAACCAGGGTGCAAATCAAAGAACTTTTAAAATTTGAGGTTGCACAGCTCATTAAGGTTTTTTAATGAAAATTATATTTTTCCCATGCACTTTACAGACTTTAATCTTTCCCCAAAGAATTCACCATACAGCTGACCTATTCAATTAAAAAATCTTTCACCAATTTGAGTCATCTGGGATAAAAGTTGATATACATGAAATTTAATCAGAATCCTTCCTTTGGAGAGAACAGACAAAACCTCTATACTGATCAGAATGTGGTTTTGTGGCTTTTCTCTTTCTTTCTCTTTTCTTTGCTGACACATCACCCTCTGTAGAGTGTATTTGCAGCAGGAGGGTAACCTCCTTGCTCCCTGGCAATGACATGCTGCAGGGTATAGCACATTCCCTGAGTGTATAAGCAGATGGATATAATGTAGGAAAAAAAGAGGTGGCATTACCTCTGACCATAACACTGGTCACACAGCTAAATCTGCTGTTTGCATTTTAAATAGAGGTTTTGTGAATAAATAGTGAAAGAAAAAAGATTTGTGAATATAACCCAGCCCAGTGCTTTAATGGAAATACATCAAGTCTTAAGAGGAAGAAAACTCACAGAAAAAAAAAAAAAGATCACAGAAAATAACAACAAATCTTGCTGCACTGAAAGAAAAGTGCTAACAGTTACATTGCTAATGATATTTGTTCCAGAAACAACTGCTGAAATGCTAAAATAATGCATTCCTGTCAAAGTTATGTTGCCTAAATGCCTAAATAAAAATAGCTTGTTCAGTGGATAGCCGATTATCACAAGACTAAATTAGACAGCTTGGAGGAGCATGTGAAATACTCTAAGAAGCAATCTGCAGGTAAATGGCTATAATATATATTCATAAAGGGCAAGAGTTAAAGTTGTGCAAGCAAAGTTGGCTGTTAATTTCTTGACTGCAGTGCTTACCTTTGCAACCTCTGCATTTTTTTCATTAAGACATCCTAAGTAATTGATCATTTTTATAGTGTTCAGAGGCTCAGATACCATGGAAACAGTTTGAAACTAGGGGAGTGGTTGTAGTGTTAGATTAATTAGCAGAGAGTTGTGGAACAAAGTTGCTGATCAATGCTTATTCTTCCCAGTTCAGCCTCAGACAGTGACTTGGCATTATTTGTGTTGAGATTTTTGTCTGTGTTCTTATGTAAATCTGTAGATGTTCATCTGCCCGTATGCTTGTGTACATTTTTCCCATGCAGTGTAATACGTACTTACTCTCAAAAAGCCTGATCTCTGATGTAAATGTACTTTACTGCTTACTGAAATCACATTGTCAACAAACTGTTTCTCATTAGAGTGTTTTGCTTTGTTCCAGAGGAAATCCAATAGTTACACAGTTTATCAACACAGTACTTCTTCTTTGATGTTATGGCTATTTGCATAATGTGGTCTAATGTTCCAGATCTGCAGCTCAACATCATGTTATATTATTAATAAGATACCTTTCTTTCTATGAAACTCTCTGTGAAACTGAGAACCAATATTTGTTGGAACTTCTGGAAAAGGATGGAGGAAGGTTTCAGTGGGAATTGGCAGGGGTTTGTTGTCCTGGAAATCCTCAGGTTTTAGGTCAAACAAGAAAATCAATTCAACCAACTATATTTGCTCCAGGAACAATACGCAAATCCTGTGTGGTGCAGGATGATCAAGGTGCATTGCATAAATCATAAACTTATACAATAATTTAGCTTGGAAAAGACCTTTAGTATCTACAAGTCCAACCATGAACCCAATACTGCCAAGACCACCACAAAATCATGTCCCAAAGTCCCACATCTGCATGTCTTTTAAATACCTTCAGGGAGGTATGAACCACTCCCTCGGACAGCCTGTTCCAGTGCTTCTGATGCACAAAAGCACCATTTTGTTTATATTTTTGAAGTGGCAAGGGTGCTAGAATTTCTTCTTAGAACCTGGGAGATAAAAAAAATAACAAAAATTATTTTCACATTCAAAGAATCCTGTAATATAACAGATCTGAAAGCTATATGACAATGCTACACAAGTTTATCTGAAACTAAATTTACAGCTCAAGTTTCTAATTGAATTTGTACTGTAACTAAGGAACAGCAGGCAGGTGTTATTTTGATTTATTTTGATTTTGTCTAGAGTGTTGTTGTCAACAAAGAGTCTTGTTGTCAAGTAGGTAAAGACAAATTTTTTGCAATACGATCACCTTTAACAATAGATTGATTTCTTAATTTCTAATTAAATCTTTTACAGCATTTCATCCATCTTGCACTGCAAAGTATGTTCTTACTGAGACAAGTAATTTATCTGAACAGTAATTTATCTGAATAAGTTTATCTAACCCTAAAACCTTCTCTTAGCCCATCATTCAATGAAAAAAGTGAAAATTTTGGCAAACTGAAATCACTTATGTATTATAATAATTTGGATAAGAATCTGAGGCTTATTTCTTGTTCTTCTAACATAAAACTCAGCAGACTGCAATTCATTTAAAGAAAATGAGAAAGGGGATATTTTTTTCTCAGACATGTCTCATACACATGGATATGTTACACACACCTTCCATGACAGACAGACGCTCTGTTTTTATTTTTGACATCCCAGTCAGTTTAGCCAAAATGAAACAAAACAAAACAAAAACCAAACAACACAAACAGCTGAGTAATAGCCAGTTTGTGTTTATAATATGCATGCAGAATGCAACATGGCATCTCTGATGATAGAATGATTTCCTTCTACCATGGGATATATTCCAGGAAACATGATGTAAGCCAAAGGCCAGCTGGATAACACTGATTTTATGTGAAACTTCAAGGCAAATATCTAGGTGGTTATTTGGTTTGTGAGAGGTGTCTGAAGATTTTTGGTAGGTTTGCTTTGTCTTGTCAAAAAAACCAAAACACTTCAGCCTCCGGAATTCTTTCTGAAATACATGCCAAAATTCCTTTACTTATGTAAAAAATATATACCAAAGCTGATCTCATCCATACTAAAGTATTGTGAATGCAAAACTAATCTATTTGAAAGCATCAGGAAGATATTTGAGCAATCCCTATTAGCATTTAAGCTCTGCTCATAGTAACACACATTTGCAGTGTTTTCAAACAGAGTGAGACACCATTTGGAGATGAAAAACATAATTTTAAGGTATTCTAGGTATCATAATGAGAGTTTTTTCTTAACATTGAATATTCATGATACATTATAAAACTAATGATAAACATAAAAACTGATGTGAACGTTTGACTAATCTGTTCTTATTTGTTTGGAAGAGCTGTAGTAATTGCCTGGTTTGTAAATTAAACATCTGCTATGGGAATAAACAAAAACATAACTGAGCATATTCAAATAAATTGAATTCACCTTAGTTCCATAAATTTTATTATATGGGCTCATCAATTTTATTATACCTGAGTACTGCAATGCTATAGAAGTCGGTACGTAATTTTCTTTTAGATACCCTATTTGTAACAATAAATGTTTTCTGGTTCTCATAAGCTATTGCTCTTATTAAAGGTTTTGGTTCATCTGTTTCTTTTTTTCCTCTAAAAGATGGTTGATAAAATGGATGACAAGTGAATTTGGCTACTGTGTATGTTTATTGCTGAGTTGTTGCCCAGATCCAACAGAATGTCAAAAATAGTTTCTATTTGCATACCAGCCCATTTCAGACACACCATGATTTTTTTACCTATACATAAGAAATTAATTTTGCTTTTACAGTAGCCCTGTTTTGCTCTCTGCTAAGTTTCCAAGAGTGAAAAATTGAGATAAAAACCATCTGTTCTTCTGCTTCAGAAGGGTTTTCCACCTTGCTTATGAATGTACTTGAGTGCCTTACCCCTTAGATATAATGTAATTTTGGCTCATTGCTACTTTGGCTTTTGCTTCCCAGTGAGAAAATGTTTGACCAAATTTTATTTACAACAAGGAGATGCCAAAATTCACCAAAGTTGCCTTGAGAAAGGAGGACATGGAACACAGCACAGAAGCTGCTAATCACAGACTGAAATCTGAAAAGAAGTTCCACTCTAGCAATGAGCTGGAATTGTCATCAATCCAGGTAATCTCAATCAGGGGCATCATATCCTGGAGGTAAGCATATTAATTTGCAAATCAAACACACTTCAGTCTTTCCTCCTGTCAAGTCATTCAGTCCTGCAGAAACAAGTGGGCTATACAGGTGGACTTCTGCCCAACAGTCCATGCTGTGCTGTGAAACTGTGTCATGATGTTCAGGGAGGCTTTCAACATCCACTAACTAGAGTAGCAGTAAAAGTTATGATGCTTAGGAATTTATGGAAAAACTGCCATTGTCTTCAGAAGCCAAACCACATTCTCTGTTCCTAGTGTTTTGTTAATGAACACTAATTATATGTCATATGAAATAAGGATCTGAGCCTACTGATTCCAAATTTGTTGTAATATAATATAGGAAATAAAATGGCTTGTTTAGCCTTTCACATGCATTGGAGAGGAGCTGATAAGGGTCTTTTTTTGTGAAACTTTAGGAAAGAAGCAAAACTCCAGCAAAAGAATCATTCCTTATGAAGCTTGACAAATTAACCAAAACACTGTTGTACATCAGATATTTCATAAAGATGCAGTTGGCTGTTAATGTTAAAATCCTCTTTGTCAAGCATGAACCTTAAGTGTCAGCAATTCAAATAACTATGTTCATTTTAAAGAGTTTTAATCAATAGCTAGGTGATCAGTACTTCTGTATATCCAACACGCTGCACTTCAGAAGCCAAGTTGTCTCCATAAGCAGTATATAAAATACTGCATTTTGATTTTACAGATGTATTTAAACATTAAGTGAGCTTTGGGAATAGAGGGAGGAGTGGACTGGCAAGATAAATCTGTATAACACTTAGTCACTCATGAATAGACACCTGTACCTAAATTAAAGCACTTGAATCCCACTCACAGGTAGTAAGGGGACATAAATTACAAGTCAGAGGCTTGGACAGTAAGGTATGCAGTTGTCCAAAGCATATTAATGTGTTAGATATTGAAAAAAATCAGGGCTTGTTTGAAAACATGAAAGTCAGTCCTAAGTCATTTGGAAAGAGAAGGTGATCATATTACATTATCATTCTAGACCTTTACATTGCTCTGGGTTTTTATGTTTAATACCAACCATTACCTGCAGAGAGGGAATATTTCTTGTTTTCATTCCACTATCCAGGATAGCTATTTCTTAATAGTATAGCCTGCGACAGTAGCAGAAGAAATTAGAAATAAATTATTCTCATCATTTCTGGGGGAAGCAAAAATCCACTTGGTATCTCACAACAATTTTTAGACTGAACACACCAGGAAAATAGAGTTGTTTATTGACTTGATGTATAGAAATATACTATATACTTTTCTGATGAAATCTGCCACCCACAAAGTAGTAAAGAACAAAACCAGAGACTAATTCTAACTCTGGAACAGATTTCTAGTGCTATGTACCGATCTCTGCATAATGCCTTACTCCTCACCCTCTCCTGCTTCCTGGACCTCCAGTCTTTTGCTTCATAGAAAACACACTCTACATCAAAGTAGCAATCTGCTTCACTCTCTGGATACACTCTCAAATGACCTCTGCTAGATGAAGTAATTTTGATGCATAAAGGCATTAGGAAAATAGCCCTTTTGCCCAGGTTTTTACTGGTAAGCTGAAATAGTTTTCTGTTCAATACCCAAAGCTTCTCTTCCTTTGTCCCCTACTGGGACTCATTTGTGTGTTTAGAAATTCATATGTAGGACTGTGGACTTTATCTTCTACACAGATGTTGGCCTGATGCTGCACATCTTTAGGAAGTCTTCACTCTCTTCTACAAAATTCAGTTAATGCAAAGAAATGCAGGAAGTATTTTCCATCAGAGCAGCACTGAAAACAGTCTTAGTCGGTCAGGGTCAATTACCATCCTGAGTTTCCAAGACCCCTCAAAAGACTAAGCCCTCTGTCTCACTTCAGTCTCTTGAACACTCTCAAAAGCTGTTGACCACTTTTCACCCACACCAACAAAGAAAAAGGGAGGTTAGTGTGTGAAGCAAAGATTTCCAGCCCCAGATTGGTGTCTGTCTTCCTTGGCCATGCAGCTTTGGCACGCCGAGTGAGCCCAGGCATACCCACCACCACTCACACCTGTGCGTGCACCCTCCGGTGCGCTGCCGTGCCGCAGGCTCCGCACTCCCAGGAACCTGGGGCTGCGCAGAACCTAAGTACAGGCTTGGATTTTATAACAGCTTGGAAGTAGAATATTATATGCTATAATTCTCTGCAGTTTTTCCACATTGTTGATTGCCTGCTTTGATTTCTCTTGTTATCTTCACAAAGGTAGTGTCCTGAATGCTGATGGCAGAAAACTTGGCACTCCCCGAGGCTGTAATTCTATGGTAGCAAATATTGGAGACAGTCTGTAATTTGTGATATACAATAACTGCAATAATGGTACAATGCCTGTGGGTAAAGCAGTGGAGGGAACATAATGCAGCTAATAACTATTCATTTGATGGGTTTTTAATTTGGTTTTTTTTTCTGAATGTTTTTTGTGTGCAATATTTTAACCATTTCACAACATTTTTGTGAAGATAGTTGTTTATAATTATGCATTTATATCATCTGCCACACACAGCTTCCTAAAAGGCACACATAATTTTCCAAAGTTTTACTCAGTCTTCTTGTCTTTCTCTATTGATTTATATTTTCTATTTTGAGGCACTTATTCTATACTAATAAGAGATAAAGGTTGTGTAAACATTCCTTTGGCCAAATTAACTCTTCAGATTTTTTAAAATTAGTTGTTTAAGAACACTTTGGTTTATTTCTACATTTCTTTTTTAGAGGTCTTTTGTACTGATAGCTTGTGTGAGGAATTCTATAGCCTTTCTCTGTACAATAAAAATATCTCTTATGTTCTATTAGAGGGCAGTGGTAGCCCAGAGAATACTAACCAGAGAGGAAGAGAGAGTTTCTTAAAGTGTTTGCTGAAACTCTTATCTGCAACTAATAGTACAGGACAGCTGTAACTCCCTTAGCAGTGCAGTGCTTCTGGTACTAAAACTGTTGCCTGACACAGATTGATAATTTATGCCTGTGAACAGCCACTGGGATGTTTCTAGCACATAAGTGATGGACAGTAATAACTGAGGATTTGTATCTGGAGCATTACGAGATCTCCATGGTTTGAAGGCTTTCAAGTGCTTTATACAGCCCATCAGGGTAAAGTGATGTAAAGTAGGTCAGGTGCTGGGAGGAGAGAAGTGAGATGGGAAATCATCGGTTGTGCAGACATTAGCACATTGTGATCTCATCTGCTGCTGTGAGGCTGTAACACAGACTTGATAAAGTCTGCCAAAAATATTTTTCTTCATGTACCTGTCAGTGACTCTGTCTCTTCCCTACAGTTGTTATGTCTGACTGCAGCATGTTCTAAATAATAATATGCCATTTGGGAAAGTGCTAAGACAATTTGTATATGAATACTAAGTAGCACATTTTGTAGCTTTCCACCATGCTGTGATCTCTCTGTGGTTTTTTTTATGATCTCTGAGCTTTGATCTTCTCTGTCCCAAGACAGGAAGCTCAAGCATGTACACAAGAATGCCTCCAAGTCCCTAAAAACACCTACACTATCTCTACACAGAAATTCTACTTCTCAAAAGAGACGGAGGATAAACAGCAATAATCATGATATAGGGGGTTTCCCACACAGTTATTCTCCAGGCCTTGGCACTCCCAGCTGCAAGGTCACTTGAATGAATGTACCATCCTCATTGCCATTCTTACCTTTTTAACTCTTTCCTCCAAACAGTTGATAAATTCAGCTCAACAGGCAAGTCCTCTACAATTGGTTCTTAAATACACCTTTTGCATGTTGCTACTTACATTTCCCTATGCATACATATTGGACAAAACAAGAATCTTAACAGAAAAAAATAAAATTTAAATTTACCTGACTATTTCAGGCATACAGCTGACTTAAATTTAGGTAGTCCTGCCATTTTAAAAGGTATTGCCCTTCCCACAGTGATCCTTTCAGACTGCTCCACGAGGCGTACAGAGGAACATATTACGTGCAACAGATAAAAGCATCATTTTACACCGAGTTAGTGTTTTTACTGTTTGTTCCTGGCTGAGCAGGATTTCATGTCTTTAATGTTCAGAAGTCAGCATGCTGAATCATGAGGCATCCTGCTACCTAGGTATAGCCCTGACATAAATTCATCCAAAGCAAGAAACTGTGGGAGATGGTCAATTAGAAAAGCCAAAACAACTGTGCCAATAATTGTCTACAGCCAAAATCACCTTTAAATACCTTTTATAACAGTTCCTTTAATACAGGGTGTAAAATATCATTGTCTCTGCTAGTCTGAGTATCCCACTGTTCTGACAATTTCATTAAACCCTTACTAATCCTTTAAAATGAGCAGTGATTAATCTATTCATTTGTAAGCCTTGTTGTGGAATACAGTGATAGACATCATGTTCTTTCACTGTTAACAAGTGCCAATTCTTGGGCATTGTGACAAGTTTCATTTGTCAGTGTTCCTGCAATTTTTCACAGAATTACTACTCTTGCAATAAGGGCATCCACATTTGGATTAAGCATTTTTGCCAGAGGAATCCCACACAGTTTTCCACAATTTCTTAATAAAAATAGCTTATGTTAATACTTTGTGCTATCTAGGTGTGTAAAAATGACTCAGCATTATGTTTGAAAGGAGAAGAGAGGTAAAAAATTATAGATTAATTTGGACATCTACCTAACAACATGTCTCAACTGTTTAGAAAGCCATTACAATTGTCTCTGAAACAAAAACAATGGTTTGATGAAACAGGGAAGAAAATTGGTTGCTCAAGAAGCAAATAAATGGTTTTATTTTTGTATTAATAAGTTCTGTGAAGTAGTGAAATTAGGCAAAAGATTTAAAGAAAGAATAGTAATTTCCCACTCCTGTCACCTAACAACTAATACTTAGAGATGCAGTCTCACCTAAAAACATCTGTGCTTGTGTCTTTTCTGATTTCATTTATACAAAAGAAAAGAAAAGAATCATAGGACAATTTTCTGGAGGAAAAACTCCAGGTCTCCAGCCAGGTCTCACCATGCCTTGGCTTGACTTCTGGCAATGCCACTGGCTGCTTCAACTCTTGCAGATCAATTGCAGGTTGCTTCTCCTCTGAATCATCTTCTACTCTGTTAGCTTTCAGGAGTCATTCGAGCCTGGTGAAATGAAGAGGCCTGAAGAGAAGGATGCTACAGACATGTTAATATGTCTACATCAGTCACCTTCCTCAGAAGTGGAAATAAGGTCCCCAGTGCCTCTTCTTCATCAAAAACTTCAGTGAATTTGTAAAGCAGAGTGGAAGAGTGACATACCACACATTTGTAGAGCAGAGCAGAAGTGCAGTGTACTACATGGCTGGACAATAAATCAAAAATATGATATAGGAAGTTTTAAGCTGTAGTGCCACAATGAAGGCCCTTCTGGATCTCACACCCAGTGTGTTTCTGGTATCAAAATGAAAAGAAGAAACAATGAAGTGGGGTATGTGTTCTTGCATACCCTACTGAATACTTTTGTGCAGCTGGAAGATTTGCAACTCACTGCTGAAGTGTGAAACGCCTGGTGCCAAATAACATGTGTTCTTCTGATTCTCATCTTGTCTTGCATTCTTCTCTTGAGAATTAGTCACTCCTCTGATTAGCTCTGTAAGTTTGGTGGGGCCATGATAATTTCTCAGGCTTGGTGAACTGGGAAGTGTCTTAGTCATAGATGCATAACATTTTTTTCCTTTGCCTGACTAGCTCTTTTCGTGAAATATTTAATTTCCTCAGAGATCTCTGCTCCTGACTGATATTGGCCATATCTCAAAGTTAAGGGAGGAAAAAAAGATCTATATAAGTACAGATATTGATCACAGGTATGATTGTGTGAGCCCAGCTTTCCCGAGGAGTCAGGATAAAAGTCATATAATGGCTAGGTTTCTGAGATTATGGATTGCTTTGTAGAGGTAATGATGGCTAAAATGTTTTTAATTTCAGACTTGCGGTGTCCCATCAGGGCTGTGCAGTGCCCTGACACGTTGATGGTGTTCTCACAAACTACATATAAGTGTTCTGAAGTTGGCCCTTGAGTTCGTTATTGTGCTTCTACAGGAGCAGGCTCTTGCTGGTCAGACTCACAGACCAAACATGACAAGAATTATTTTCCTGTAACTTTTCATAACTTCATTTGAAATTTTCAAATCACTTTGTTGCTGCTACTTAAACCTTAAGAGATTTCTGAATTAAGTGTTGTATTTGCCACTTTAAAATGTGAAATTAAAAAAAGAAAAAAGTAAACCCATCATCAAAAATGATGCTGGTTATATTTAAGCTGGAGAAATCACTTGCTTGTTACATGTCCAAGATTACTCACGCCTCAGATATGCAAAAAAAAACCTGCACAAGTAGCACCTAGCCTAGTTCTCTCCAAGTAATCACAACACCTTACACACTTATATTATTAGGGCTTCCTAAGCTGTATTATTTTGATGGGACTGGATTTATGGCATAATTACATGGACAGTTATTCCAGAATAGCTGAGGAGAAGGTAACCTCTGAAAGGGAGTCAGCGTTAAACCCTAGTAGGTTGAAATGGAATCTTAGCACCTTAAATTGCCTGAGTTGCAATGGCACACTGCGCCTGACTGCAGCCTCACTCCCTGAGAGCAGTAATCCAAAAGGCCAGGATTTAGGTGCACTGGTAGGTCAACTGGGTATGCTGTTCATTTGATATACATAAATATAGAATAGAATCATAGAAATGAATAATTAAGATTGAAAAATCTTCCAAGATCACTGAGCCCAACCTTTAAAGAATACCACCATGTAAACTAAACCACAGCACTAAGTGCCACATCCAGTCATTTCCTGAACACTTCCTTGGATGCTGACTCCACTATTTCCCTGGGCAGCCCATTCCAATGCTTGACAACACTTTCAGTAAAGAAATTTTTCCTGATGTCTGACCCAAAAGTCCCCTGGCACAGCTCAAGGTCATTCCCTCTTGTCCTGTCAGTAATTATATACAGGAGATGAGGCCAATCCCCATGTCTCTACAAACTCATTTTCAGGTAATTGTAGAGAGAGATAAGGTCACCAGCCTTCTTTTCTCCAGACCAGACATCCCCAGCTCCCTGAGACACCTCTCATAAGTGGTCCAGAATTACCACTGACTACTTTGTCCTGGATGCTCTTCATCCCTGTCTACCAGCTCAGTGTCTAGCTGCCCTGAGTATAACTGGTCTTTCTGTTAAAGACTGAGGCAAGAGTGGCATTAAATACCTCAGCCTTTTCCCCACCCTGGCTGAAAATGTTCCCCTCCACATCCAATAAAGGGTGAAGATTTTCTTTATTCCTTCTTTTGCTATTAATGTATTTATAAAAATATGGCAGAGTTTGCCATATTGAGTTCTAGCTGAGCTTTCAGCTTTCTAATTTTCTCTGCACATGACCTAATGACATTCTTGTACTCTTCCTGATATGCCTGCCCCTTCTTCCAAAGATATTTTTTCTCCCTGAGTTCCAGTGAAAGCTCACTATTCATTCAGGCTTGTTTTCTTCCCCCACAGCTCACCTTTTGGCACATACCCTGCTCCTGCAGATTTTCTTTCCTTTAATACACCTTTCAAGTGTTTCTGCTTTTTGTGTACACACACACTTGAATGGGCACACTTGAATGGACAATTTATTTTTTAATTGAAGCCATGTCTGGAAAGGAAGGAGGGATGACAGGGGGTTTAGTAGAATCTGTAGTACCTCCAAAAATCCCACTCCCCTAAAGCTGAAGAATGGGGTGGAATGAAAAAGGAAGCCATGACTCCTACTAGTTTTAGTTTAAATAATTGTTTCAGAAAATAACAGTTGCAAAATCTAACGTATCATAAGATACTCCAAAATCGTTTTGTATAACAGATAGCATAGCACACAAACACGCTTATTAATGGCTACTGCTTTAAGCTGCTAACCAAAATAAATTCCCAGAGTAACACAACTTGAAGTTGTCATGACATAAAACTGGTAAAGACAATCAAGCATTTTTTAGTTATCTTTGAGTTTCACTGTAAAAACTGCCAAAATTAGGGCACATTATGATCCAGTAAGTCATGCTGATTAATATGATTCTGTGAGCGTAATTAACTAGAATGACTCACTGAATAAAGTCCTATTCAGTATAAGCAACAAAGCAGAATCTGACCCCTTTGGAAAACAGTCTTCTACTTCAAGAGCTCAAAGGGATATCCTCTTTGGGGCTGATATCACCAAGTTGCTGCTGGCCTGCCATACACATACACTGGCTGTATAAAAGGGATATAAATTTATTTAATTATTTTTTCATTTTAATTTCTGAGCCTTGGAGAAAGAGAAAGTGTGGCTAAAGCAAGGATTTTTTAACATCTCAATAAAGTAAGCATACAAGTTATACTTGGAACAATAAGTATAATATTGAAACAAATAAACCAACCAAAACTCAGTAAAAGACAGAAACTAAGAGTTAATATCTCATCTATGGACCTTTTAAAAGATAATATGATCACAAAATAATTGCTTTAAAAGAAATAATTTCCTAAAGGAACTTGGTGGGAAAAATCCCTGTTTTAACAGATGTGGCTTTATTTACAGATTTTGTGAAACAGTGTGATTATTCACTAAACCCTAAAATGCTACATTTCAGGAAACTGCTTATTTCTTTTCCTGTTGGTTTCTGAATAAAAATCTGACACACATAGTGATATATTTGTTTAAAACTTCAATTTATTTGCTCCACAGGCTTTCTCGTGCTTATCTATCTCTAATTATTCTTCTGCTGAAGTTGCTGCATTATCATAATAGAAAACCTGTTAGTTACTTGTGTAGTATTATCTTCCTGTAATCTGTCTCCTCCTGAGTTCCATATACCTTGGTCTTTATTTCTCTGTGGCACTCACAACAGGATTTTCCTGTGGTACTTCACAGGCTGAAGATACAGAATATAATGATTTTGTTGGACACCATCATACTTCAGCAATGAATAACAACGCTGTCGCTGGCTCTTCAGTGCATGTCAGCTGGAGATTTTTTCCATATGCTATCCCAACATGTGTGCTGGACTAGAGCTAACCATAGAGTTGAACCCAGATCCTATCACACTGATGTGAAAATTGTCAATGGTTCCTTCAGAGGTGGGTCCTTTTGTGTGGGAATGTGCATGTCAGCATTCCCCAGACCGGTGCCTCAAGCACCGGAGCTGCAGTCATTACCTGTTGGGTTCACTCACCAGAAACTCTCCTTTAGTAAGAAATAGCATAGATAACACTAGCATTAATTTCTAGTACTTTTTTTCATATCAACCTAAGCCCTGCCATGTGAGTCATGTACTCACACCTGACTTGCTGTACACTCAACCTTCCCTCGTATGCATGGAACTGCAGTATTCCCACCATGATGGCAGCCCTGCACTGTGTGAGTCATGCCATAAACCAGAGAACATCAAACATGTGATGGATTACTCAAAGTTTGTTTCCTATGTCATCCTTGAAGCTGGCAGCAGGCTATCACTGTCATTCAGAAGGGCAGGTTATCCCATGCCTTTGGCTGACCAAGTTGCAGGACTTTTCCTGGAGCAAGGTCATGGCAGTCCCAGGGCATGTTGAAGCAGAGTTTCACTGCTGTTGTTTCTGCTCCGATGCAGATCTTTTGTTTTGCTGTCAGATTTCTACCAGAGTCAGGAGGTTTTGGATCATGATTTTGCAAACTGTTCACCAATTCTACATCTCCTGTGGTATCCAGATAAAACTGGGAAACAGACAATAACAAATATTACTGTGTTTAAACAGCTGTCAAAGATTAAAAATATGCACTTCCAGTAAGCCTCACAAGACCTGCAGATTGATATTTAATAGTAGGAGTCCCATGTTGCTCATACAGGAAATGTAAGTTTAAAGGAGATACTTTATATTATATTTACATGGCAATCTCTTCCACTAAAACATGAGGACTGAAACAGGGGCTTGTCTCAGTTCTGAGTTCCAGTTCACCTTGCTGCATGTGGGCAGTGGTGCCTCCCTGTTATGCGGGAGCTGGGTGGCTGCAACACCAGCTCAGGCAAATCTATCCCCACTGCTGCACAAGAGCAGGGACATAAACTAGCTCATTAGAATAGAGAGAAGATATCTACACAATTTCAAAGTTGTCTTAGAGATGTCTTTTATCATAAATACACCTTTGTGGGTTTAAAAGAGAAGATTGAAAGAAAATACTGAGTTGGTCAGTAACATTTCTTCTGTTGTGGTTTTTTTCCCTCAGAATATGTATATAATGTGTTTCTCCAACTTTATCAAGGTGACATAGTAAGTGAGTAATTGAGTCAAAGCTAATTCTCCATTATTTGGCTAAGATTTCTGTCTCTTCACAGATTAATGTTAGCATACCAAATTAAAACCAGAGAATATGAAAAAGAAAGACTCTTTCATTCTATCTTGAATTTATTCATTATATAGAGGACATTTCCTCTAGTGATAATGATTAGCCTTGAAGATGTAAAGTGTATGCATTTCAAAGACAATTAATTTTGATTCAGTACTATTCAACTAGGTAAAGTGAAGGATATGTGCTGAAGAGTAGATTTTTTATGTTATGGAAAACTTTAACTCCAAAGGCTTCAGTAGTTTAAGCTCATCAATGCCACTTCAAGGAGACTAAACATGCATCTGACTTTGAGACATCCAAATAGAATTAGGAAGTGTTTAGCTGCTTTGCTGGCTGTTAAAGGCAGATGCCTTCTCTTGTCTTTATGTGTCCAGACGGTGAATATGAAAAATAGAATAAAATAAAATATTAATATTAAACCATAAAAATATTGCTTAGTTTTTAAAACTATATATAGGACCATATTTGCCGTCTTTAATACTAAATCTTCTTAAATATATTATATTTTAAGAGGGAAAATTATCCTGTGTTCTAGACAGAGACAACATAAAGTTCTAGGCAGCTCCTCTAAAAGTGTGTTTCCCTCAAACTTTAGGTCTTAAAAGTGCTCCTTTACTCCATACTTGAAGACGTTTTCAGAGTTTTTAACTGGGCATAATTATGCAAATTTTTTTCAAAATTTTTGAAAAATATTGTTTACTGAAAAAAGTTACTGAATTTTGAGTGCATTTTGTTTGAATCAACCATCTGTTTGAAAATCTTGATTCAAATTAATGTTATTTTTATTCATTTATTCAGAGACATACAAATTGCATTAAAATTGGTCACACTTCTGCTTCTTTACACATTTTTTCATGGCTGAAATTAATACCTCTATTTGAAGGAGTGTTATTGTATAGACTGATAACATGAAAAAACACATTTAGAAAGAAATGCTAATGAAAAGAGAAATCATGACATGATTTTTTTCTTTTTTTCTTTTTTCTCAACATTTAATGTTGAGTCTGTATGGTCTCTAAATACATATTAAGAAGCTTACTTATAGGAAAAAAAATGCTTTCCAGATTTGTGTAGCTTAACTTCTGAAAGTATTTATAGCTGCTTTTATTTCTGGGGAAAAAAAAAGTCAAGACATTTCTGTGCATGTGCTTAAATATTGCTTGAGAAATTTAACTTTTTTAAGTCAGATTTAAAATATTTCAATCTAATATTTCACATCTATTCTGTGGGTTTTAATTCATATTTAAATTTTCCAGCTACAGTTCCAGCTCCTTAGCCTTTAGAAGTGAAGTCCTACCAAAACATTTCTAAATCATCCTGAGATGTGTTGTTTGGAGGTAGTCCCAGTGATAGAAAATGAGAAGCTGGACAGTGAAGGAAAGGAAAGTATAAGGATGCTCTGCAAACTGCAACATAGAAATAGGTGCTCTTGCTGGACATCCCCAAAGCTGCAAAATACCAGACTCCACTGAAGTTTAAATTCAATGGCAGAACTAGGAATTTACTGTCATAAAATTTAAAAAAAAAAAAAAAAAGGAAACCAAATAAACCAAGCCAAAGCAACAAAACCAAAACCCAGAAAACGACAACAAAAAAATCCAAATGCAATCAAATTAAACAGGACCAAGTCAAGCCTTTTCAGCACTACATGCTGATGGTAGATCTTGAAAGGAACTAGGTACCGAAAAAATCAAGTATTTTGAAATCTTGCAGTTCTAACTGACTCTTCCTGGAACCCCTGGCAAAAGTTGGTGTTTAACCTTGACTATTACACACAGTTTGTAAATGCTTTATACTTTGCAAGTTGTGAGAAATTAATTACTTTGACTGAAAATAATTTCCCAGTTCCATCAGAGGACTTGCAATAGCATCACTGGATAAGATCAAATTGCTCACTGAGTAATCTAAATTCAGTAGTTCCTGAGCAGTATGATCCAGCTCGCTTTAATTAATTAACCCCTCAAAAATTGCAGCATTGAACATCCAGTTGAGAGAGCAATTAATGTCTACAACAAATTATGCCAACATTCTCTTATGTTTTATTCATATACAACTTCACCTAATGTAATTAGAGACTAAGGGCTTCTAATTCTGCCGTTATTTACACCCTGCACATTGCACACTTCATTGACTAATTTGAACCAAAAAAATGAAGATATAAGTCTTTCTGATTTCAATTACCTTAAGTTGATGTTCTGCTGCCTACAGCTTATCTGTACATATGTGAAGATGTGTCAGACACCCTGCAGCATGATGGCATGTTGAATAAAAATCAGAGAAAACACAAGAGAGGTTAACTTGCCATGAAATAAAAACACACCAACTTTGATAAACTGGAAATAGTCAAAGAAAAAAAAAACATGAGCAAAAATTAAGAGCTTCTTATTTTTAAATTGAAATTATGATATGAAATTCAGTTTTCCAGTTTTCTTAACCTTATGACCTTTGCCATTTGGACCCAACCAGTAAAATGACTGTTTCATACTCTAAACAAGGAACTGAAACAGAGATTTCAGCTGAAAACTTGACGGGTTTTGCCATTCCTTTAACTAGTGCTGACAATTCCTTATTGGTAATAATCATTGTTATTATGTATAATATAGCATCTCCTATGTACTTCATCCAAAATTTACATTATATGAAGAACTCTTAACAGTAATTAAGCATGAAATCCAACTCTTTTTCCAGGGCTTGGAGGATACCAGGTCAAGATCTTTAGAGCAAATAAATAGTATTTCTGTAATGAAGAATGATCTTCTTAAATGTTCTAAATGTTTTGCCAAAGATCATACTGTGAACTCACACATTTTCCTTGATCATTCTGGTGAGAACTAGCATGTTTATCAGTGTTCTCAAGTACGTCACCTTTGTGAAACACTCTATCAACATGAAAAATTCTGGCTTTGTTTACATTTACATTTCTTTCTTTTTTTTTTTTTTTTCCCCCACAATCTTTGAAGTGGGTACTTTCTTTTAAATGTGATTGATCTTAGCTAAAGGATTTATCTCCTGGATTCAGGAGATGGGTAGATGAGATGGTCAAATGTTCATAAGCACATATTCAGACTAATTACAGAAAATATGCTGTCTTAACAAACTGGGATAAACCCCAGAAAAAGTAAATGTAGTTAAACACTGCTTTTAATTCAAATCCGTGATGCAATATCTCCCATAGACTTTGTTAAGAAGTTCCAGGTTTGGACAGTTTATTCTACGCAGTATACTTGCAATATCCCAGTATTGACAAGAGAAATAACAAATGCTGAATCCCCTATGCTTTTCTTTGTACCATTCAGGCAGTATCTCATATTATTACACAAAGCTGTATCTCAACAAATATCTCAGTTCTAAACCCGAGCTCTATTGCTTTTATGAACAGGAGATTCCCACCCTCTCCCATTAAGATTACACAAGGTTCTATGGTGCAAAATTATTTTATGAAAATCTCCTATAACAGCTTTTTAATGGGTGTTTGCTAAGTGTTGTTTTGAATACTGTGCCATGCATATTTCAAAAATAGAAGAATTTGAATGGAAAAAGTAAAAATCCTGATAAGAAACCTGACAAAAACTTTATGTCCTGTAAGTAGTAACATGAAAAAAATCTTTGCTGTAGACTAACTTTACTCTGTGTTTTCTCTCCATGTGTTCAACTCTCTCATATTTTTTTCACGATGATTAGTAATCTGATTTTTCTTCCAAATTCAAATTAAATTCCCTCCCTACCTTCTGTTTAACAGACCATCATCTTTGTAGTGACTTTCAAAGACACAGGATAGTTCTAAAGTAATTGAAATTTTTGGTTCTGCTGTTAAAGAAAAAAATCTGCTCTGCTTTGAACCTTAACTTGGTCTTTATGTTCTTTATGCTCCAGAAATCAACAACCTGGACTTCTTTGATTTGAACTACATTTCCAAATGTCACTGAATATCCCACATTATATAAATAACTTTATAAAGTACAAGGTCTGCTACACAAAAAACCCAAAAACCACAAAC